>JAGXJF010003844.1:0-57670 GCA_019208055.1 Stipa capillata
AGTATTTAAGGGGCGGCGGCCCGGAGCGGGAGGAGGCTGGTCGGGACAGGCGCCGCCCCGCCCGGCCTCAGTGTTGGCTCTCGATAGCGCTCCCGTGTGATAAGGGATTGTGACACGCTGAAGATAAGGTTGCTGCGGTGACAAAACTCTACTTACACCTGGGTCACCTTCCCGCCGCAATTAGCAACAACCGTACCCATTGTGCACGCCCTCGGCTCTCACAACTCACTTAAAGGTTTGGTGAAGAGCCACAGATGTTCTCAACGTGAGACCCATCCTGCTTGTATTAGTGTGCTTAACATCTCCTAATGACATCTAAACTGATCATACTCATACGACACACAACGGAGACAGACACATACAAGCACACATAAGAGAGGGCATACACAAGAGTACGGAAAATAAAATGCAACAAGCTCTGCTTGCCTTGATCTGGTTGTTCCTGGTCTTGCGGGGAGCTGTTAGCCTGGTGGTCACCTTCGTCTTCGGGCTCTGTTGCAATTAACGCGAAGACCAGAAAAGAAACGATAAAAGAATCCATAAGGTCCAGCATGTATGCATGATACTTATGCAGGATGTGCATGCCATGAAGATGCTAGGATGACTAGGGTTCCGTTACGACAAGGAATATACAACTAGAGCAGTTGATGTTATCCTAATGCCTGGCGCATGCATGTATGTATGTTAACCTTTATGTTGAGTTAGGTTGGTATTTACCACTAGAACACATGGTGCTAGGTTATCTTGTCGAAGCTACGGGGAACACTAATTATGCATGCATGACAGGTTAAGGGGTCTCGATGAATTAGGGTTAATAGTATTGATGACAAGGCATGGCAATGTGCTGGTTAGGTTAGTATAACACCTGTAGTACAAGTCATGGGTTCAATGCAATTATGGTTATAATTGTGAGTTAGGGTTTACGTGGTACGACGATAAAAGGCTAATCAACTCGAAGTCTATCGTGCATGTAGCCTTACTGGAGTTTCAGTGGTCCCATGTCGTAGGATATCTCGCGAGGATTCCAGAAATGTAAAGATCGTCGAAATCGGAGCTAGGGTGAAGATTCTAGGGTTAACGGACTCTCGGACGTAGCAAACTTCCACCCTAAATATCACCCTGTGCATGTAACCAAAATAAATTTTTGATGCATCCAAGTTGTAGAGAATTTCACCAGCTTTCCAACCATATAAAATTTGTTCAATTTGGATTTACGGTTTAAAAGATATGAGCATTTGAAATTTGGGATAAAATCTAACCCTAACATCCTTTAACCTAATTGCTAGATCTACCCGAGACTACCCCCTTCTCTCTCTGCTGCGCACATGCCACGGCTAAATCTACCCGAGAACCCACCCCAAACCTCACCCTCATAACCCGGACCTACTGACAGGTGGGGCCCCCGGGGTCAGTGCCGACTGGGCACCGAAATCCCAGTCGGCAGCCGACTGGGCACCCGGGACCAACCAGAGGAGGCCACTCGGCCTCCCACTCATCTCTCTCTCTCCCACTCGGATCCGACCGGAGAAGGCACTCGGGCGGCGGAGGCTCGCCGGAGCATCACCGGAAAAGGGCTCCCGAGCTCGGTTGAGCTCGGGGAGGACGGTAGGGTGACCAGGAGCTCACCCTGACGACGTTTTGGTGCTCGAGGAGGACCGAGGAGCACCGGAGAGGGCTGGCGACGGCGAGGAGCGGCGGGATGACTCGGTCGCCGGTGAAGAGTGGTCTTGGAGCTCGGATCTGCAGGGAAAAAGGGGTAGGAGGGTTAGGGAAGGAGAAGGGAAGCTCGGGGAAGAAGAAATTGAGCTCGGGAGGCACTGAGGCAGTGATGATGCCTCGCCGGAGTTGAAGAAGCCGGCGGCGACTGGAGCAACGACGACAGGTTCTCTCGGGCGCAGATCTGAGCAGTGGAGGATAGAAATGAGCGAGGAGGAGAGCTAGGAAACTTGGGGAGGAAGCAGGGCTACCGGGGCTCACCGGAACACCGTAGATTTCTCACCGGAGATTGTCACCGGAGCTCGGGAAGGAGGGGATTGCTTCGGGGTTTGGGCACTGGATCTAGGGTTTGGGCGGAGGGTGCGAGGAAGGGAGAAGGGAGCTGTCGGGAGGGAGCTTTTAAGGGGCGGCGGCGGCTCGGACAGGGGACTCCGGGAGTGGAGCACCGCCCACCATGGCCAGCGGCCGGCGGCGACGTGGAGGGAGGAACCGACAAGCGGGCCCACGGCGCGGCAGTGAGAGGGGAGGCGCCGACGGCGGGGCCGGTTGGCAGTGGGGGAGAGGGGAGCGCGCGCGGGATTGAGCGGGCCGAGGAGATGGGCCGCCCGAGGGAAAGGGGGTTTCGGCCCAGGGGAGGATTAGGGTTTCTTTTATTTTTCTTTTTATACATTCCAGTTTTATTCCCCATGACATTTTATGTACCAAATCATCTCCAATTGTCTTCCATGTGTCCCAGTTAAAGGCTTGCCATCGACTTCCAGAGACGAAGATCAACCCCGAAATAGGAGTGTTACATGAAGACCTGTCGTATCGGGAACATCCGGTATGCATCCTCGACGAAGCTGAACGCAAGACTCGACGTCGTACCATCAAGTTCCTCAAGGTTCAGTGGAGCAACCACACCGAAGACGAAGCCACCTGGGAACGTGAAGAATGGCTCAAGACCGAGTTTCCAGCCTTGTTTGTCGACCGTTAGCGATCTCGGGTCGAGATCTTTTTAAGGGGGGGTAGGTTTTGTAATACCCACTTTGCGATAAATAGGTACTTGCTCTGCATTCATGCATACATGGCATTATCACCAACCACACCTTATTTAAACTTAGTTGTATATCAACTTTACTTTATAGAATATGTTAATATCTCATCCTCGGTGGATGATTGTTGCAAACACCAATCAATTTATTTGAAATATTCAAAATAACAAAGTCATCAATAAGGGTGGTAGACGTCATCGAACCCTTCGAAGAGTCTCCGTCCCTAACCCTGAAACCCTAGCAAGGGGGGGTGGGTCCAGTGGACCCTGTCGATGAATCCCTCTTCTAGCTTTCCCCCAACATTCACCTCTTAAAGATTGTTCCAAAACCCCCATGAAATCATGGCTTGCTTAGGATTCCCGTGGCTAAACCCTAAAGTGCCGAGGAATTAGGGTTTGGTCGACAAGCAAGCTAGGGTGGATAAAAATGTATCAAACCTTGGGAAAGGGCATGAAATGGTGAATACTGAACCCATGTAAAGTTTGAGAATTTTTGGAGAAACCAAAAACCTAGTCGCAGTGCTAATCGTCGATTAGGTCAAAACCTAGGTTTGTACTGGGTCCCCCTTCAAATCAACTCCAAACTGGTTCAAACTCCTACAACAGCTCAATAATAATGTTTAGAACCTCTGGTAAAAATTTCATAATGTTTGGATCAAAAATTTTACATGAAATAACATGGGGAAGGGTTCTGGAATAAAAGAAAAAGAAAAAGATAAAATCCTAACCCTACCTGGGCCGCAACCCGCTCGGCCGGCCCAATTGCGCAGCCCGCTCCTCCCGCGCGCGCGCGCCCGCGCCCCTCCCTTTTCTCCGCTTTCCTTACTCAGAAGGCGCCCCCACTGGTTGCCGTGTTCCCCATCTGGTCGCGCCCCCGTGGCCTTCGCGCCTTCTCCCTTCTCCCGAGCGCGCAGGGGCCCATCTGTCAGGCCCCTTCACCCACGTCGCCGCCGGGTGGGGCGGCGCCTGTCCCGACCAGCCTCCTCCCGCTCCGGGCCGCCGCCCCTTAAATACTCCGTCCCGACAGCGCACCTCCCTTTCTCCTTTACCCCCAAACCCTAGCGCATCCCGAAGCTCCTTGGCGCCATTCCCTTCCCGAGCTCCGGCTGCACTTCGACGAGAAATCCCGAAGATTCCGGTGAGCCATTCCCCTCCCCATTGCGCTCTGGAGCACCCTCCTACCATCCCTCACATCCCCCTTGAATCCATTTTCTAGATCTGCGCGAGCTGCCCCGAAGCCGTCCCGTTCTTCCCCATCTCCGGTCAGTGCTCCGGTGAGCTCTCGCAGCGGCTCCAGTGGCTCCCAAGCCCTATTCTCTAGTCTCTGAGCTTCCTCTTCTTCCCCTCATCTCCCCGCTGCTCTTCTCTTTGTAGATCTTCGACCGTAGAAGCTCCCCCGCCGGCGACCGAGCCACTTCGCCGCCCCTCACCGGCGCTAGCACCTTCCAGCCTTCCCCAAGATCATTGCTTACTCGCATCCACCTCAGGTCGAACTCCCGATCCTTTCTCCGTTTTCCCCAAGCCCAACCAAGTCCAGGAGCTTACTCCGGCGAGCTCCCCGGCCGTGCGCCACCGCCTAGCCCGTCGCCGGCCTCGGTACCGAGAGAGAGAAGAAAGGTGAGAGAGAGAGAGGGACCTGGACGCGTGGCTGTTTCTGATAGGGCCACGGGTACCCGAGCGGTCCCGCATGTCAGTGGGGATTGGTTTATGAGTTGCAGATCCGGGGTGCCTTCTTTTGGGTGCGCGTAAGAGTTGCAGAACGGTGCGGGGTAGGGTTCGGGTGCGTTTAGTAATTAGGGTTTCGAAATTTTAGGGCAGAATTTGTATAGAACTTCAAATATTCATAACTGTTAAACCGTAAGGCCAAATTTGAAAATTTTTATATATTTGGAAACCTCAGGAAAAGCTCTACAAGATGGCTGAATCAAAAGTTCAATTTGAACACATGCACACACTGATACTTAGGGTAGAAGTTTTAGTGTTGTCGAGGGTTTATAAATCCTAGGTTTATGACCCTAACTCCGATTTCGACGATCCTTATAGTTTCGGAATCCTCGTGAGAAATCCTACGACATGGAATCACTGGATGACCAGTAGGGATACATGCACGACAAGTCTCGAGTGGTTAGCCCTACTTATCATCGTACCCCGCTAAACCCTAACTCGACCATGCATAACTATTTGCTCGTAACTCCGATTAAAATGATTCCAAATGTGTTAGTCAAATAGTTCAGAGCATGTCTAAGTTATGAAGGATTATGTCCACATCATCCCAACATGAATAGTCACCCTTAAATCCTAATCGTAGTTAAAGGAACCTACCATGCATGTAACTTAAGACAACCATTTAACCCTAACATCGGTACATTGTTAGAAAGATATTCCTTGCATCAACCCTCATGCATACATGCTGGATTCATTGATTGCATTATCACTTATTGTCGATGTTTGACTTGTTTGCACTAGACTACGAAGAAGGAGACCTCCAGGCTTACGACTCCGTGCAAGACCAGGAACAAACCGATCAAGGCAAGCAGAGCTTGTTGCATTCCCTTTTTTTTTGTGTTCGGTACTTGCTTATTTCGTTCATGTGTTGATGATTGTATTATCGTTCGTAGCTTGTCATTAATTTCGATTAGACTAGCATGTTAGGATGTGTTGTATTGTGTGCCTAGTGATGGTTGAAATTAACTGATGAGCTAAATATTTGAACCTAAGGTGAGATGTGAGAGCCGAAGGAAAAAGGGTCAGCTGGATAAAGTTGGTATCACTGGAGGAGCCTGGTGCGACTAGGTGAATGGGTGTATTGTCGCGATACCAACCTTGAGGTAACTCCAGCGTGGCTACTTCCCTTGTCACCACGTGGACGTTGCCGAGATCAACGCTAGGGTATGTCGGATAGTAAAGGCCGCTTGGAGCTTTGCAACCTCCAAGGGATAATGCTCTCGAATATCGCTAGTGGTTGTATCGTCGGAACGGTCCGAGAGATTGAATGAACTAGGTGTTTATGACTGAGATTGGGATTAATCTAGGGGCTGTACCCTAAGTGATTGAAAATGATGCAAGTAAATGTGTTAGTAATGAAAGTTGATTGGTTGGTTGCCTGAGTAGTATATTGATTAGTTGTCCTCCCTCCATGTTAATTATGCTTTGTTTTCATAATTAAGTATATTGTTACTCTGAGAAGCATTCATGTTTAATTATTGTTGCACTAGTATGAGTAGGACATTTAATCAAGCACGGATAAGTCTTGCGAGTACATTCGTACTCACCCAGGTTATCCCTGGAGCTTGCAGGTGAGCCGGTGGTCGAAGAGTTTTTCGACGATGTTTGACGTGTCTGGTTTCCTCGGTTGTGTTCGATGCATGGGATAGTTAGTGTTTTGTTCAGCGATCACTATGTCGCTGTGGGACTATTGTTTTGCTTCCGCTGTTGTTAAGTTTCTCCGTACTCGGATATGTTTCCGGTGTTAACCGACTGATGTAAGATGTTGTCCCATTGTGGACTGTTATTATTAATATCGTAATGTAGAGCTTTGTGACGATATCCGAGTTGTTAATCCAGGCTGCCCCTGCACAATGCGTGAATGGTATGAAGTGTATGGGTATGCCGTGAAAGATCGAGGCCGTACCATTTTCTACTAAGTCGGGCAGGAGTTGGTTGAGTGACCCGCTGGCTGAGATGCTGTGCCGGCCAGGCAGGGTGTGGGCGTTCTACCGGGCTTTCGAGCGACCCACTAGCCGCTGTTGCGGTGCCACCGGACACGGCATGGCGCCCCAGCACACGAGATTTTTTACCATCAGAACACCGTAGATCTCTTGCATAGTCTCCTCTCCAATTGTTCTATGACCTCATCTTATAGAAATAGATAAGTGATTGGAGTGCCTAGTGCATCACTGATTAAACTATATTGGGCATAAGATTACCTCCTCGCAATTTGATATCAACTTGTTACTCTTAGAGATTGTCACTTGGCTAGGAGGTTTTTGGAGATCTCTTCCAAGAAGATTGTGTAGACAAGCACAATGGTTTGTGAAAGTACTGAGCTCACCCATCCTTCAAGGAGGAGAACACCTACCAATATTAATCAAAAAGGTGCTCTTAGTCTGACGAGCTAAGGTGAAGCTGCAGGGATACGGGTAGGCTACACTAGCGCAAAACAAAATTTTCTACCGCGTAAACCGGGAATTGCTGTAGCTGTAGATCACGAGATTACCCCTTGTTGCGCAGAACCGTAGAAGAAGTAGAGTCGATGCAGTGGAAGCAGCTATAGTCGTACTACCTTCTCCTCCTCGCGGTTCCCTCGAACAGATCGCCTCCTCCTCGGGGTTCCCTCGGGCGGATCGTCCAAGCGTCACAGCTGCAACGCCTCCAAGGTATCCACACGTTCAGGGAGAAACATCGCTCGTCCAGATTGCTAGATCCGAACGGGCAAACTCAGGCGTGGGAGGGATGACGGCTAGGGTTTCGGGAAATCTCAGTTGGCCACCCTAACATGTCCGCCCTCCTCCTTATATAGACGTCCCCATAATGGGCTTCTACATTAGAGGCCCATTAAGACTCTATGCCTAGTCTAATTCGAATTTAAGCTCCTGCCCCTTAAGTGTGCGACCCTATAGGTTCACGCACATTTAGACATAAACCAAGTACTCCTACTCGGTCACTAATTGGTAGCGGCCCCTAGCAGGACGTGCCAACTCCCAAATGTACGTAAAGATCGTATCGGACGAACCATCACAATGTTATGTATGCAACTCCCTTTGCCTTACGATATTTGTCAAGCTCACACTCGAGCTTGACAGCTCTTTCTTGATCGTGTGTCTCGGATTCCTTCACTAGGTTAACTCTTTAACCTTAAGTAGCACAGCCATGCATTTCTGGATCCGATCACTCGAGGGGCCCTGAGATATCTCTCTCATCACAGAGAGGGGCAAATCCCATCTCGATTGACTATGACTCGCATCATGCTTCATGACAAACAAGAAGGCAGCCTTTATGACTACCCAGTTACGAAGCAGCGTTAGACAACCCCTAAGTAAGTCATTTACACATATGAAGTACATACGACAATCTCAGGTCAAAGGACATAGCACACACATTGTGTCTTAAGTTGGGTCAGTCCAACCCCATGTTCCCTAACATGTGCTCATATAATTGGTTCGACATCTCTATGTCCATGACCCGTGAAACATGATCATCGACCAATACATATGCTAGTCTATTATTCATATGTGTCCTCACATGAGTACCGACTAGGGACAAATTTAGAATAATCATTCAAGGTTAATATGAGTTCCACAAACAAGTCACATACTTGCCAATCAATATAAATGATATTATTCAAGGAACATTTAATAAATCATGGATACAATGAAATATGATCATCCCTATGATTGCTACTAGGGCATATTTCTAACTGTCTCCCACTTGCACTAGAGTCAATCATTAAGATATCTAATACCCATAGCTCTTGTGTGCGCCTCATGCTTAGGTTGTGGAAGGGGCTTCATCAACGGATCTGCAACATTTAAATCCGTGTGTACCTTGCATATCTTGACATCTCCCCGATCAATGATCTCCCGTATGAGATGAAAACGCCTAAGTATATGTTTGGATTTCTGGTGAGATCTTGGTTCCTTAGCTTGCGCAATGGCTCCATTATTGTCACAATAGAGATCCAAAGGACTGGAGGCACTAGGAACCACACCTAGTTTAGTGATGAACTTCCTTATCCAAACACTTTCTTTCGCAGCTTCAGAAGCAGCGATATACTCGGCCTCCGTTGTAGAATCAGCAACTGTCTCTTGTTTGGAACTTTTCCAACTAACCGCCCCTCCATTCAAAATGAATACAAAACCAGATTGCGAATGATAGTCGTCTTTGTCGGTTTGGAAGCTTGCATCGGTGTAACCATTTACAACAAGCTCTTCATCACCTCTATAGACGAGGAACGCATCCTTAGTTCTTCTTAAGTACTTAAGGATATTCTTAATCGCTGTCCAGTGACTCTCACCAGAGTCAGAGTGGTATCTGCTCGTAACACTCAATGCATATGACACATCTGGGTGAGTACATATCATGGCATACATGATAGACCCAATAGCTGAAGCATATGGAATCTTACTCATGCGGTCTCGCTCATCAGTGTTCGACGGACACTGAGTCTTGCCAAGACTTATCCCATGGGACATAGGCAAGAACCCTTTCTTTGCCTCCTGCATGTTGAACCGTTTCAACACCTTGTCAATGTAAGTACTCTGGCTTAATCCTATTAGCCTTTTTGATCTATCTCTATAGATCTTAATTCCCAAGATATACACTGCTTCCCCTAAGTCCTTCATTGAAAAATTATTTTTCAGTGAGGCTTTAACGGACTCCAGCATAGGAATGTCATTTCCAATCAGTAATATGTCATCTACATATAAGATCAGAAATACGAGCGAGCTCCCACTAGCCTTTTTATAAACACAAGGCTCATCTTCATTCTTGATGAAGCCAAACCCTTTGACTACCTCATCAAAACGAATGTTCCAACTCCGAGATGCTTGCTTCAACCCATAAATGGATTTCTGAAGTTTGTATATTTTACCAGCATTGTTTGGATCAACAAAACCTTCAGGCTGTGTCATGTACACATCCTCACTCAGGTTTCCATTAAGGAAAGCTGTTTTGACATCCATTTGCCATATCTCATAATCGAAATACGCAGCAATAGCTAGAATGATATGTACAGATTTTAGCATCGCTACGGGCGAGAAGGTCTCGTCGTAGTCAACTCCTTGAACTTGTCGAAAACCTTTAGCGACAAGTCGAGCCTTATAGACGTGAACCTTTCCATCCATATCAATCTTTTTCTTATAGATCCATTTGCACTCAATGGTTTTAATGCCATTAGGCGGGTCAACCAAGTTCCAAACCTGATTATCCCCCATGGATTCTATCTCAGATCTCATGGCATTTTGCCACTTCTCAGAGTCTGGTCCCATCATTGCTTCCGTGTAGGTCGTAGGCTCATCATTGTCCAACAATAATATATCGCGGGCATACCACCCTGGTAAACGGCGCGTCCTCTCTGACCTACGTGGGATCGGTTCCTCCTCAACCGTGGTCCCTCTTGGAAGAGTTTCCATGGCTGTGGGTTCCTCAATTGGATTTCCCCCGGCTGGGGTGTCCCCAACTAAGTCCTCCCCATCTGGATTATCTCGAACCTCTTCGAGTTGTACCGTTCTTCCACTTGTCTTTCTTGAGAGAAACTCTTTCTCTAGAAAAACTCCATTCTTAGTGACAAACACTTTGCCCTCCTTTTGGTTGTAGAAGTAATATCCTAAAGTTTCTTTTGGATATCCCACAAAAAAGCACTTATCTGATTTAGGAGCGAGTTTGTCAGACATAAGACGTTTAACATAAACTTCACAACCCCAAATTTTTAGAAAAGACAAACTGTGACTCTTCCCAGTCCATATCTCATATGGTGTCTTATCTACTGACTTGGATGGTACCCTATTTAGCGTGAAAGCCGCTGTTTCCAGAGCATAACCCCAAAATGATAATGGAAGATCTGACTGGCTCATCATTGATCAAACCATGTCTAACAATGTTCGATTACGCCATTCGGATACCCCATTTCTTTGAGGCGTTCTGGGAGGCGTAAGTTGTGGAACAATTCCGCAACTCTTAAGATGATTGCTAAACTCATGACTCAAATACTCGCCTCCACGATCAGATCGGAGAAACTTAATTTTCTTGCCACGGTGATTTTGTACTTCATTCTGGAATTCCTTGAACCTTTCAAAAGTTTCCGACTTATGCTTCATTAAGTAGACATAGCCATATCTACTAAAATCATCAGTGAAAGTAATGAAGTACTGAAAACCACCTCTAGCAGTCGTGCTCATTGGTCCACATACATCAGTATGTACAAGTTCCAACAAGTCTGACGCCCTCTCACAATGACCCGTGAAAGGTGTCTTAGTCATTTTTTCCAAGTAAACAAGCCTCACATGTCTCGAATGATTCAAAATCAAAAGACTTTAGAAGACCATCTGTATGGAGCTTCTTCATGCGCTTCTTACTTATATGACCCAAACGACAGTGCCAAATATAGGTAGGATTCAAATCATTAGGACGAAGCCTTTTAGCATTAATATTATAGACAGGTGCATCATCAAGATTTAAAATGAATATCCCATTCAAAACGGGTGCATAAGCATGAAACATCTTATTCCTAAACATGGAGCAACCATTGTCCTCAATAACGAATTTATAACCGTCTCTCAATAAACAAGAAGGAGATATAATGTTTCGACTTAACTAGGAACATAATAACAATTATTCAATTCCATAATAAATCCTGAAGGTAGATGAAGTTGCATGGTGCCGACGGTCAACGCAGCAACCCTTGCTTTATTCCCGACGCGAAGATTAACTTCTCCTCTCGCGACGCTTCTACTCCTTATCAGCCCCTGCATCGAGTTGCAAATGTGAACAACCGATTCGGTGTCAAATACCCAAGAGTTATTAGGAGAATCAGCGAGAAATATGTCTATAACATTCACAACAAGTGTACCTGATGTGGAAGTCTGACTTCCACCCTTCTTCTTGATGGAGGCCAAGTACTTCTTGCAGTTTCTCTTCCAATGGCCAGTCTCTTGACAGTAGAAGCATACAGTCTCAGCATCAGGTCCAGTCTTAGGCTTAGGTTGAGGCTTGGGCTTCGAGATCGTATCCGGAGCCTTGCCCTTACCCTTCTTCTTAGCCCAGGATTTACCCTTCTTCTTGAAACTGGTTATTTTCTGCACGGTCATCACATGACTATGCCCTGCACACTTCTTAATGTCACACTCTGCTATTTTGAGCATCCCACAAAGCTCATTCAGGCCCTTCTCCATGCCATGCATATGGTAGTTCGAGATGAAGTGCCCGTAGCTGGGTGGAAGTGATGCTAGAATAAAATCAGTAGCCAACTCTTGGCTAATGGGAAAACCTAGCTTTTCCAGAGTCTGTGTGTAACCAACCATTTTGATCACATGTGAGCTTACGGGAGCGCCTTCTGCTAGCTTGCATTCTAGAAAGGCTTTAGAGACATTGAACCTTTCAGTCCTAGCCTGAGTCTGGAACATGCCTTTGAGCCCCATGATCATATCGTGTGCCTCCATGTTCTCAAATTGCTTCTGAAGCTCAAGTTCCATGGAGCCCAGCATAAAACAGCTGACCTCAAGAGAGTCATCAGTTGCCTTTTTGTAGGCGTTCTTAACAGCAGCAGTAGCATTATCAGCAGGCACATCTGGGATTGGGATGTCTAGAACGTGTTCCCTCTTATCTGCCCTGAGAACAATTCTCAGGTTACGGACCCAGTCCGAATAGTTTGTTCCATTGAGTTTCACTTCAAGAATCGAACGCAAAGCAAAAGGTTGTGGCGGGGCGGGATAGTTTGGTGGCATTGTTCTACAACAGAAAAATACGCAAAAAATACTAAGACATATATCCATGAAAGAGTAAATTGTATTAAACAGATTTAATAGAATGTACTCCCACTAAAATCAACATCCCTCTATTGATACTTAGTGATTCAAGACCCACAATTAACTAGTCTACTAGTGAGCTTTTGCGTCACTGCAAGAAGACAAGTGAATTCGGTAAGCAACACTTTGCTGATCATATCTCTATATGACTCTTGTTGTTGGGTGGCATCTCTATGCCTCGGTGCCCAACCCTTATGCCCCAAAGTCCATAACCGTTATGATGACTTTGTCAAGTTAACCAATGATATGCGTGTAAGTGTCCGACACGAACCCATCTAATCAAGTAAAGTTAATGGCACCCTACTTTTGTAGACCTACCATTAATTTACATGACATGTGATGGTGCAACCTTTAATTGGGAGGGCATCAATTTAACTTAATATTATAGGAGGGATCATTCTACTTCTACCATGTAACATGCATAGGAGTAAAAAACAAGAATAATATTCACACACATTCATATGATTGTGATATAGTATGGCCCCTTCTCATGGTGATCTCCATCGCCATAGCCTCTGTTCTCCATGACGATCTTCATCTCCATGGTTCATGTACGTCATGCCTCCCAGTAATTGAGTCCTCCAAGTACTAACACAAGCTATTAAGCCTAACAGCTAGTAGTAGATTACATATGGATATGGAATCATCACAAGTCGACACGTAGGCCGTTAATACAATAAATGACAGCCATTAGGCTCCAGCCTGGCTGACGTACTCATGACTCGCAGGTTATGAAAATTTTACACACATGCATCACATACATAATGGGCCATACTACACACATCAATCCTGCAAAAACAAGTTATGCATAGAGATCGCATCCTACAGATTAAGTGAACTCGTAATGCTTTTGGATCTTCTACGAAATACAAGGCGCTACGAACGGGATTCGAAGGGGCAGCACAGATCCAATCTATGCTCCGATCATGGATTTCTTCTAGGATAATTCATCGACTATTGTTCCGATTCGACCAATCAAATTGATCTTCGCGTGCAACGGGTTGTGGTGTTTAAACCGATTGACCCTTCGGCGCTATCAGGAGCCCGATCACACGATCACGGTACATCGATAATGAATCCAGAAGCCATTCTGACCTTCGTTTCGATTTGACCAATCATATTGATCTTCGCGTGCAACCTCTGGATTTACGTTTCACAGTCTACCCCGATGGCGGATACCGACCGGTAGGGGTATGTAGTGTCACGACCTTAGCGGCACGATCACGAAAACCAGATCTTTAATCCATCTACGAACACCAAGGACGATCAATCGAATCGACCAATACAAAACCGATCTACATATCACCATATGTATGTAACCCGAATCTAAAACTTAACAGCATCGGCTCTAATACCATTGCAGGGATACGGGTAGGCTACACTAGCGCAAAACAAAATTTTCTACCGCGTAAACCGGGAACTGCTGTAGCTATAGATCACGAGATTACCCCTTGTTGCGCAGAACCGTAGAAGAAGTAGAGTTGATGCAGCGGAAGCAGCTGTAGTCGTACTACCTTCTCCTCCTCGCGGTTCCCTCGGGCGGATCGTCCAAGCGTCACAGCTGCAATGCCTCCAAGGTATCCACACGTTCAGGGAGGAACGTAGCTCGTCCGGATTGCTAGATCCGAACGGGCAACCTCAGGCGTGGGAGGGATGACGGCTAGGGTTTCGGAAAATCTTAGTTGGCCACCCTAACATGTCCGCCCTCCTCCTTATATAGACGTCCCCATAATGGACTTCTACATTAGAGGCCCATTAAGACTCTATGCCTAGTCTAATTCGAATTTAAGCTCCTGCCCCTTAAGTGTGCGACCCTATAGGTTCACGCACATTTAGACATGAACCAAGTACTCCTACTCGGTCACTAATTGGTAGCGGCCCCTAGCAGGACGTGCCAACTCCCAAACGTACGTAAAGATCATATCGGACGAACCATCACAATGTTATGTATGCAACTCCCTTTGCCTCACGATATTTGTCAAGCTCACACTCGAGCTTGACAGCTCTTTCTCGATCGTGTGTCTCGGATTCCTTCACTAGGTTAACTCTTTAACCTTAAGTAGCACGGCCATGCATTTCTGGATCCGATCACTCGAGGGGCCCTGAGATATCTCTCTCATCACAGAGAGGGGCAAATCCCATCTCGATTGACTATGACTCGCATCATGCTTCATGACAAACAAGAAGGCAGCCTTTATGACTACCCAGTTACGAAGCAGCGTTGGACAACCCCTAAGTAAGTCATTTACACATATGAAGTACATACGACAATCTCAGGTCAAAGGACATAGCACACACATTGTGTCTTAAGTTGGGTCAGTCCAACCCCATGTTCCCTAACATGTGCTCATATAATTGGTTCGACATCTCTATGTCCATGACCCGTGAAACATGATCATCGACCAATACATATGCTAGTCTATTATTCATATGTGTCCTCACATGAGTGCCGACTAGGGACCAATTTAGAATAATCATTCAAGGTTAATATGAGTTCCACAAACAAGTCACATACTTGCCAATCAATATAAATGATATTATTCAAAGAACATTTAATAAATCATGGATACAATGAAATATAATCATCCCTATGATTGCCACTAGGGCATATTTCTAACAGAAGCAAGTGTCAAGCTTCCTGGATACCGGAATTTTGAGAACAAACATAGCAACATCAATTAATCTGTTGTGGTTTATTCCTACCTGCCATTACTTTGTGCAATTTAGATTCCCAGGACTTGGATTGCTCAATTGACCCCCTGGGATTGCATGAGTTGTATGGTCACTTAGTACTGAGTGAGCCTAGTCGATCTAGATTTTATCTTATGAGAAACTCAAATTATGTACAAGTTTTCTAGAACCGCCTGTTTAGCCACCTCTAGTCGGTATCTGAAATGCTACAACTGGTATTAAAGCTTGGTATCACCTTAATTTGGCTCAACCCCCTAGTGAGAAGGATACAATGTCTAGTGAGACGATGTACACAGGAAGAGCACCGCAATTTAATGGCACTAGTTATGCTTGTTGAAAAGTTCGTATATCTGCACATCTCAAGGCCGTAAGAAACAATAGGATAGATATACTCTTACCAACTCCAGTGAAGCCACCACGGTTGATAATCCTCATATCCTATAAAATTCTCAAGCGATGAATTTTCCTGAGTTGGGAATCATTAGAAATTGAGTGAATTTTGAATTTTGGTTATTTAATTTAATTTTATTCAATTTATTTGTCCTTAGTTGGATATACAGTGATTTTATAAATCCCCAAATAGCTCTTTAGTAAAAATGAATTAAAATCAAATTAGGGTGCAATATATTTTCCTAAGCCCAGAACAATTTAAATAGCTTGTTAGAAATTTTCCGTAACTTCTAGGAGTTATTTCATATTTATTTGAATTTAGGGGAGATTCTATTCAATTTCTGTAACTAGTTTCGTCCTGAAAATCCATTTTTAAATAATTAATTTGAGTACTTCTTTTTTCAGCCACTGGATCGTAGTTCATCAATCGAGAGATCTCCACACCGAAGGTGTACTCTGGCAAGTCACTTCCACTCATTGCACCGAAGCGGTGTCTTCCTTACTCAGCAGCTCGATCGCGGTCAAACGCTCCCGACCACGCCATGTCTCCTCTTACCTCTCCTCTCTCACAAACAGATCACCCCGCCTATCACGTCATAACATATTTTTACACAATGTATGTATGATTTGTTTGCAACTTTTCACAGCGTACTCAAAGACGTCCAAAGCTACTCATCACAGTCGAGAAAGAGTTGTTACCCCAAAATATGAAGTTACCACACTTAGGCCCTGTTCGGCAGCCCTCCACTCCCCAAAATTCTCAACTCTACTCCACAGTCCACACTCCTCCACTCCACGGTCCAACTCGGGAGTTTGCAGTTTGTTCGGCTGCCAACTCTACTCCAGTGTCCACGATTCTTTGTTTTTTTCTGTTTTACGTGGAAGAGACAGCTAGTACCCCTGGTTGATGTCAGAACTAGTGCAACATGATATTTGTAACTAATCCAATTTTCACACACATTGAAATATTGCCCAGAGTCAAATTTTGAAACATCTCACAGATTCAAACATATTACAGTAGTTGCATGAGTTTGCAAAATCAAAATGACTTCAACTGCAATGAGTTTGCAGAGCAAAAATCAGTTGCAATTGCAGACCAAAAGTCACTTGCAAATGCACTATAATATTAACATGGCTTTGACTATTTCTATGTTGCCATGCTTACAAAAAAGACTTTGAAAGAGCTGACCAAATGAACATCTCTAGCCTTTAGTACACAGATCTTCAGCATTACAAAAACATTCAACCAACTTGAAGGAATATCTTTGAAGCCCACAAAAGAAAACTTTGATGCCCACAAATTACCAACCAAGAGCAGTAGCTGTTGCTAGCTCATCACGTATCCTATCTGTCAGTGAACAAACGCCGGCGTCGGTGGTCTGGAAGGACCCCCTTTGGGATTCGGCCGGAGAGGCGAAGGAACAGGAGCTACGCTGATCTTGAACGGCAGGAAGCTAGAGATAAGACCGTGATTTACCCAGGTTCGGGCCACCTTCTTGGTGTAAAACCCTACGTCCTGCTCTTTATGTATATGTGAATATTTGGATGATTACAAATAAGCTGTAGAACACAGGTGTCCTTGCTCCTCTTCTCTTGGTCCTCCTCATGGCTTCGGTTCTCCCTTTATATACCCGGGGGTCACCACAATTGCTGAAAGGCAAACACATTGTAGTAGTACCGTTGCTGACGGATAGGGTGTGGGCAACCCACGCCGGCGGTTGAGGGTTGCTGTAGCGGAATAGTTCCTGTCACGCTTTGGTTGGAATCTGGATCATCATGACGTGGTTGGGTCAGAAGGTGAAGACTTCCCGGAACGCCCTCTGCCACGGACCTTGCTGCAGGTACCCTGGTCCCACAGACCAGGGACAGGAGGCATGCGCCTAGGCGCGCGGCGACGCGCCCCAAAGTCAAAAAGGTGGCAGACTGTTCCATCCCTACCAAGACCGACAGCTGATGGGGCTTATCACATGGGAGGACGGAAATCGATCAGGACACCACCATCTTGTCCGCAACGGACTTGGAGTAGGTATGCCTGCACAGACAGGCATTAAATGCGCCTGTCGGGCCACGTGTACTGGGAAATGACCTAAGAGGGGTGCTCGGGGTTCCCATGCTCGAGGACTCCCGAGCACATGACCTAGGCCATTCCACTGCCTAGGAGAGGCACTCGCCATCCCGAGTGAGAGCCAAGTCGCCTTGGGTGCTCGGGAAGCATCCTTAAGGGGCGACTCGGGGCTCCCCTTGATGGCCGAGTGGATACAGTGCTCGGGGTGAGCCCCCGAGCACCTCCTCTTGACTCTCACGTCCTCGGTGACGCGACATCAAGTTCGGCCTTTGCCAGCGGTTTAGGGGACCCCGTTCCCCGTATCGCTGACACTATCCATATTGAAATCACTTGCCTCCGAAGTAATCACATCTGAAGCATTAGGAGAGATGGCGTAGCATTGATACCTTGATGGGATAGTTGGCACATAATTTGGATCTCTATCGACACGAACAAAGTGAACATCACCTTTGTCATGAATGCGAATATAGTTGTGTAGTGTCATAGTAGCAGCCACAATCATCTTTTGGGTTTCAATGGAATAATTTGGCATTTTGTGCAAAATCTGCCACTTCATTTTCAGAACGCCAAATGCTCGCTCTATCACGTTGCGAATGCCATGCTTTTGAAACTTGCCACAACCAGGTAAGTCCTGAAAAAAACAAGTACTCCATAGTTAATTACACTTCTCAAATCACAGTGTGTTTCTTTCATGAAAAACTACAAATATGTGAACTTACTTTTTTGGCCTTCTTCCACCACTCAGCATCCTGCTTGATAGTGTTTCTCTCATGATCCTACCCTCCACTCGTCTCCTTCAGCTTTAATTTCTTCCAAAGGGCATACTCTGACTTCAACTTATCTCATTTGTTTTTCAATTGCAGCTTTGTATACTCCAAACCAGTCCTGGTTTTGAAGTCCTTTGCTACATCCTCAAATACCGAAGATGTCAAGTGCGTGTTTGGCCGATTGCCAGCACAAACTTGTTGCACAAATAGGTCGGTCAAAATCCTAGTATTCTCATCGCTCCATTTAGCAGCCATTTTTCTAACAAACACGCACGACCACTCAATACAAGATTCAGAAAAAAAAATAGTTCAATGGCTCAATGTAAAGCATACTTTTTCTCAAGATATTTGACCAAGCAATGGTTCAATGTTCTTGTTCTTCTTCATTTTTCACAGCTCTAATATCTACATTATACAAACAAATAAACTAATACTTCCTGATGAACAAATCATCATCAATTGACCAAACAAATTTTGTAAATTGAAAATAAACGGCTTGGTTCAGATAATGGCACTTGATCAAAGATTCAAAGGAATGCACTCTACTAATGGACTGATGGTGCTCACCTCACTGGCTCACCGTCACGAGGAGCGCCTGCTGCGTGGCACGCCGGTCGTGTGGTCTCGCTGTCGGCCGTCGGGGGCGTCGGGAAGGTTGCGGCTGCCTGGGAGCGTTGGGTTTGGGACGGCGGGAGGCGGAGATGCAAGGCGGGCTAGTGCTGGCAAGGGGGATGGCGGGAGGCGGACATGCGAGGCGACAGGGGGTGGCAGGAGGCTGAGGTGCGTCGGAGACGGGGACGGCGGGTGGCTGGCAGCGGCGATACGCACCGGTGTGGCGGCGGCTAGGGTTTGGGACGGGAGCAGGGGAATCGGGCTCGCGCGAGGGGATCGTTTTGGCCTGGTGAACTGGTAAGTGATGGCAAAGGTGAGTAAAAAACACCCAACTCCAGGGGTAGTTTCGTACACGGGGGCCGCTCGGAGTGCACGGAGCATCACTTTCGGTACTCCGAAAAAACGCAATGCGTGCCGCTCCACTCTGGGCTCGGAAAAACGCCAAGTTGGGGCGTTCGTTCACGCTTCGGGAGCAGAGTTGGGGAGCGGAGGGCTGCAGAACAGGCCCTTAGGGAAGCCTCAAAGTATCTCTACCTTAGGACGAGTAGAACTTATCACAGTCGTATAAATGAACTGCTAGCATGTAGAAGCCTCCAAAACTCCCGTCTCAGGGAATACAATCATCTAAGATCTTGGACATCTCGAGTCATCCGCTATGCTTTTCTCCTTGTAAAAGTGGAACGTAGCCCCTTATCACGGTATTTATTGCTTCTTTGGCTTGTGGTGCTAACATGTCCCTAAGCCATGGGAGAACAACCCAAAGATCGTTAATTCTTTTAAAAAAAACATCTAGTGAGTTATACAATGTATCTACAATGCTACAAAATTTTAAAGTGCAAATTCCATTTACGGGCTCAAAACAAAAAGGATAAATGTTGCTACAAATAGTAACCAAAAGTATTATTCACATGTGATGCCAATACAATGCTATAAAATTTCAGTACGAATTCCATCAACAGTCCGGGAAACAAAAAGAGAAATGCTGCTATGAATAATAGCCAAAAGTATTATTCACATGTGACCACTGTTGACGGTAGAATTTATCCTTTTTGTGTCACAATATATAGATTAAATTTGGATATGAAATTTGACGACTTTTTTGGTTACACTCTCGTAGCTTAACATGCTAGCACCCCAAGCTATGGGAGCACTAAATATGTTCTCACCTCTTAACCGTGCATTCCGTCTTCAGTAACCAGGCATTCCATCTTCAGTGAAGCGATCGCAGATTCCATCGTCCGAAGCGACTAGCTGATGAAACCAGGATCGCAGGGTCTCACCTAAATGTATTAATATTTGGTGCAAACTATGTAAGCGTGCACTCAGTAAGATAAAAAACGCTCATAAAAACTCGCTTCATTCATCAAAATGCACACAAAACTCACACTCCGCAATGTATCCCATATATACCAAAAGCATCATCAGAACCATTATGAGCACAAATATTTACAGGCTGTTTGGTTCCATAAGTCACATCCAACTCCACAAGGGAACAATTTTGAGACTGAAGCAGTTTCATTTTATCCTCGGGATTTCTCAGTCACTTCTGAATGAAACTTTTTTAACCTCCATGACGCATGCCTCACGCGAGGCTCAAAACTTCTGCGCCTTATACAGGGTATATATTGAAATCCTTTACGGTGAGGGTTAAATCTAAATTGTTTAACGAGATCCTGCCTAAGCAAAGACCTTGCAAGTCCTCCGAGGTCACCAACCAAAGCACCCCACCCCTACCTTAAAGTGGCTACTAATGGAATCATTTCAAAGGGCAGATGATAACATTGCTAAAAGCACCTATAACTGGATGCTCGCTCCACTTAGGACTGTACCACGCTGCTGCCTTGTTGTCCTGAGATACTATGTCTTGCTCAAACATGCCTTTTGGGGATTGTAAGGTGAGCGGTTATCAGCACCATATTAGCTAGAAAGATTAACAATCTTAGAGTACAAAATTTTGAGGCACCCTGTAGAGCGTACCAGTGACCAATAGTTCATTATGAGCCTTCGGCTAAAAACCCACTATGTCAGCCACTGTATTATTGAACATCGGAGCCGTCTCTTCAGCGGTGAACACCTGGAAATTATCAGCAAAAATATATTCCCTAGTCCAACTGCAAGCGTCTAAAATATGCATTTCATGGTCCAGTCGAGCCAGCAGAAAGTGGGCCATCTCTTAGATGCAGTAGGCACAGTTGCAGTTGCTTTTGGACCATCTCGGCAACCATTCGCAGCCTCCCTTGGCTTGTCTCTCCAGTTGCTGGAGACCCATTCACCGTCTCTACTGCTCTGGCAACCCTCTGCTCACACCTATCCCAATCCTCCTGTTGCAACCAGCAAGCGCGACCACCATGGCTCCCATCCATTACAAGGAATGCAATATGACTATTGTCCCCAAAGACGTACCTTAGTCTCAGAGAAACACAATACGGCAACCAAGCAGCACCACCAGACGTGTTCATATGTGGTGTAAGATTATGGTCAAGTATGAACGTTAGGGTAAAATCTACTGAATTGTTGGCTCTGTCATGCTGAATATTACTCTTTGATGATAAAGAAGTTTCAGTATAATCATCTGAAACAGGTCCTGGGTGCTTTTCCAAACAGAGCTCAACTCGTATCCTCTGTGCAGTAGCAATGTCCCAATGAGCCTGGGACAAACTTTTCTTCCATGCAATTAGCTTTACGAATTCTTGTATAACTGAAATGGGCAGTGTAAGCAGTGTGATAAAAGAAGCAATCTTGGAAGCATCATAAGGTTCACAGGCAACACGTCTGCTGAAGTAATCACAAATCTCATGTATCTCAGATGGTGTTAGCTCTTCCTGCGCACTGCTCTGAGGAGCTTGCTGTTGCTGTTGCTGGTGGTGAAACCTCTTCACATTAAGAACTTGAAGGAGCAGTTGAATTCTATGAACACTAACAGCAAAGACATAACCACTGCAGGATAAAAAATATGGCGATACATCATCAGATACAGTATTTATTAAGATATCTACATACATTTAGAGGAACAGAGCATATAGGGCAAATCTTTAGCTAAACAGCAAATAAATGTTGGTACATATTGACTAATAAGATAAACTAATAAAATGTGATTTTGACCCTTTGTATATCCTAGCACTCAATCCTGCCCTCTGATCTACAATTCAACACATACCTGTGCTTATATTTATTATGTACAAAAAGTCCTGTACATATATCATTGCTCTTAGTTTATTTTGTCAGAATTAAATTTAGTTCTATCTAAATAATCATGGTTGCTGGTAGTATTCTGGCCCTCAGCAACCGTCCAGACTAGATAAGATTGCAATTTCACCTTCTGGTTTCATTACTTTGAGATAGCATTGCCCTGGTTATTTGATTACATACTCTTGTTAGGGAATAAGATCTCACCAAGACGTAAGAATTTTAGTTAGCCAAGATTGTTAAGCAAGTCTATTTAAGGAGACTCATATGTGTACTGGACAAGCAAGAATAACGAAAGGTTCTCTAGTCTTCCTTTCTTCAACCAGTCCTCTAAGGCTCAGCAGACAAAAGCATGGAAGAAGAGCTCCCGCTCAGCCAATAACTTGTGCAGTATATTCAACTGAATATCAGAAGCCTTGAAGAACGTAAAAAATTGTGTCATGCCTAAGAATATATTATCTCCTGTATGCTCAATAAATGCAGAAGTATCATGAAACATGCTAATATGAGAGATGGGAGCATGGTCCAAACCCAACGAACAAATGTCATGTGCAGCGGCTGCTATAGCATGCCAAAGTACTGTGAGATACAGTACGCGGTACTGTAGCACGCAGAGCAACCAGTCCAGCAGCTGGTGCACACATGGCTTAAGAGATTAGTTGTGTTCTTAGCATCTGGTAACTCAGCGAAAAACATTCAGTTTGTCCTACATCCTATTAACTGGATCAAGTTTGTTAGGGACTGAACTCTCTCACAGGAGAGGGCAGAATTGTTTCTGTTAAGAAGAATGGATTAGTTCTCTCTCCAAATGCTTATCACCCCAACCTATGGTCTCATCTATCACCTAAGAACCTTCCCTGTCAGCCCTTGCCATCCTGCCTTTCGTTTGTACAAAATTCTCCTTGTTATGAGCAAGAAAAACATAATTCAGCATTAAGAATCAGAAAAGATTAATGTACAAAAATGATAAGATTTTGCAGGACTTTTCCATGTGCAATAGTGTTCTCTATTTTGCAGGAATTTTCCTTGTTATGAGCAAGAAAAACATAATTTAGCATTAAGAATAGGAAAAGATTAATGTACAAAAATGATAAGATTTGCAGGACTTTTCCATGTGCAATAGTGTTCTATATTAACCCGCATCTAGGCATCCAATTACATCATATTAGACTATTAGCATATCAGAAAAGCTGGGGATATTATCGATTTCCGTGGAGTATGAAGAAGTAACGAAAATATCTTGGTAATATCAATAAAATGTATCTTACCCCACGAAGAAGCGCAAAGCCGGCTGCTCCTGATCCAAATTCAGAAGCGCACCTTCATTATCTTTCAGAACTGATCCCAATATATCTCTCAGAAGATCAGGCAACTGCGCAAACAACCATAGAACTCCAAGGTATTTAAGGATGCCTCGCAAAACCTTCTTAAGAGCAGCATGAGGGACCCAGCCACCACCATAGCCACCATCATCCCCAAGCCCAATAAAGGCTGTGTTCAACTCTCCTTTCATATGAACAGGAAGGTTGGTTCCGGGGTAAATGTGTGAAGGAGCTCCAGCAATTCCCAAACTGAATCCTGAAGAAGGCAGCCCAGCATTGCCTGATCTACTCACACCAGCTGCTACCTGACTACCAACACTTGAAGTTAGCCTAGCTACCCCAGGAGTACCACCACTAAAGCGGTTTGGAGCAGTAGCTACTTGTTGACTTTCAGAAAAAGTATTGGCACTAACATTCAAGTGTGGACCAGTACGTCTAGCATTCAGAAAACTGGACTCAAGAGTATTTAGACCCTGTGCAACATGCTCCATTATGAAAGGTCGAAATTGTGGGCAAGGTAAAGATCCACCAACTGAAGGTCCACCTTTCGGAGGGGTTGCTGGCTGCAGCCAGACCTGATCCCCAGCAAAGCAGCGCATGTCGACAGAGAACTTATTGCGGTATATAATGCGTATCCAGTATGGCCCACGGAGCACAACAGAAACATCAAAAGGCAGCAAAGAACTAGGCACTACTCCAGACCCAGTACGGCCTGCAGCAGAGAGCATGGAAGAAGTCTGAAGACTATGACTGTTTGAATGCATAGTAGTTGATGATGAATCATTTGCCAAAAGAACATTGTTTTGCTTTTGTACAGAACTGTAACCAGCAGGAACAGTTACAGGTATCTTTGCAGGACGAATTGCACAACCAAGGGCGAGTAAAGGACCTGCCGTAAGCCTGATGCAATCCAAGAATGATGCTACCTCCTTGCGATTCACAAAATCCTCCAAGAACTGCATTATGTGAACATGATTACAAGAAAGAATGGCAAAATCTCATGCAAATCTCGTATAAAAGTTTGTGGTCTGTTCAAAAATTGGAATGCCTAAGTAGCAAAGTCAAAAGTCTGTGGTACAACATGTTGATTGGCAACCAATTTTGCTCCTTTGCTAGCCAAATTTTTGCATGCAAAGAAGATGCTCTGGGGTCCCATTTTGGTCAAAAATGAACTCGAACTGACAGGTGATGCATCACAATTTTGTTCATGAACCAAATACCAGCCAATTAAGGACGAGGAGACCAAATTTAAACCAGCAGTATTACTTCGGGTTACAAATAAAACATGCCTTGGTCAACTGTCAACACCACAAACATAACAATATGCAATGTAATAAACAAAGTTCATTGAGAAGTCTCCTAGGGTGAAATGGTAGGCACACATGGTTGTGAACCCGGGTTCGAGCACTCATCCACTTAATATGAAGTCGAGGGAGACACTCTCCCGGTCTCCTTATTTTTAATAAACAAAGTTCAGACTAACAAGTAACAGCATCAGTTTATCCAAATAAAATCAATTTCTAAACTTTTGTATTAGTAAAAGAGATTTGTTGCCTTAAATAAGTTGAGTGGTCCAGTTGGATGCAAGTGGCTATAAAGTGCATCAAGAACAAATATAGTATAATAACTAAGATGGCTATGGTTAACATGGAAAATATCGCACAAGGGACATCACTAGGAATCATAGCAGCCTCACTGAGAGACATCACAAGTCCCTATCAATAGCAGCCACACTGAGACTCTTTATCACCGTGCAATCTAATAAATGAGTCGATACATTTTCAAATATCATACTTCAGTCAATATGTTATCCTAAATGGAGCATAATCATAACTCAACCTAAACATTCAGTAATTTGCACATATTATGACAGAGTACACATGAATCTCAAAACCAAACCTTTGTGTGTGGCCACAGATGATCTGGTGAAACACGCATTGTGCAACCAACCTTACCAGCCTCCCATTCAACAACAAAGTGAACCATAGGCATGGCATTGGCACCATAGCTGAACCACAAGTTCATCAAACCAACAGCATCAATCCTGAAAGTTTTACTCATCTGTTCAGATAACCTGTCCCCGACACCTTTTCTTGCAGAATGTAACTTTGTTTCTGTAGCTATCTGATTCTCAACTAGCTTGTCATCTACTTTAACACGAATCAATCTCCACATCCCACAAGCAAATACACGAGCATTTGAAAGCCGTTGTAATTCTGAGACAAGCCGCTGTATACTATCAGCCTCAACAGTGTTGTAAGTCAAAACGACCCCATCATCATCAAAAGAGATATGTGAATCCATCTCGGAAGTGTTTGCAATGCGAACACCAGAACCCCATTCTGTAGTAGTGCTACCTCCATAGAGTTTCCAGAGTGCACCATAATATGGATCGTTGATCCTGACATCCCAAGACATGCTTCCAGCTTTACCAAGGCGTAAGCATATGTGTTTCCAGGAACCATCTTTAGCAAAAGGTAACCGCAACCAAATATTAGAAGATGGTGTCCGCAGACTCACTTCTTCTACATGCGGAATGTTAAGAGAATCCATCTGGGTAGTCAGCTGAGCATATTTGATACAAAGTAAACTGTGCTTTATGACTTGAAGAAGCACAGAAGCATAAATATTTGCTGTAATACAACAATTTCCTTCAGTGAGTACATGTCCATAGGTGAGGGTTGTTTCAGATTGCACATTCGACGAATCTGCCTTCGAAGGAAGGCCATGCTGCATATATTCTGGCACTTTTCTTCTCTTGCTCGGCCCATCACTGATTATTGATCGCTGGAATGATGGAATATTCAACAAGAACTCTGAAAGACATCGCTTTCTAGATGCAACTTCAGAGCGTGAAGTGGAGAAATTCCCGAAACCTGCCAATTTCCAAAGAAAGACATAAACACAATAAGAATGATACCTGTTCATTGAAAATAAACAGCTATTTGAATATCAGAGACTACAAATCCTAATTTTATTTATACACAGTAGCATAGCTCCTGTACTATTTACAAAACAGGTTAAGGAGATTTACTTCCATCCACAATAATATGGTTTCCAGAGACATAAATGAGCTGAGGTCACAACCAGGTTTACAAGCTGACAGCTTGGATGAGTTACCTGCAGGGCCTGAACCGGAGAAGGTATCTGTACTATGTGCACGCTTTGAATTTCTCAGCAGATACCTGTTCAAACTGACACCAGAAGCAACTTTTGCAGTGTTGATGTTAGATTGTAGTAAGCCATCATTCAGTTCAGGCAGGCCAGCTCTACCGCTAACCCCCTCAGGACCAACTTTAAGAGAACTCAAATGCTTAGAGGGCAAACTATAAGACGGCTGATTTTCTGTAGTTATAGAACCTCGCTCATGTCCTAATACTTCATCAACAACAGAAGAAAACAAAGGTGAAAATGAAGGCAGTAGAGGAAGAGGCTCATTGATTCCACTTTGCCTGGGAGATCTATCTTCCACACCTTGGTGGCTCACCATGTTTTGTAGCACCTGTAATTTGTCTACATCAAAAAGATTTACACTGCTTTCATTTTCACCTATTCGCATCTGGCTAATGTCAATTCTGTTAAACCTTACAGCTTCTTTAGCATCAGTAGTTGCATCAGCATTAGACCTGTCTCCTCTGTCTGTCTGTATCTCAAGCAAATAAAAAACAGGCCTGAGGTTGTTATCAAGTTGCATCAAAAGATAGTAGGCATTTGCGTGCTGAGGAAATCCCATAATCATAAAATCTGAACCATATAATATGGACTTTGGTATCTTCAGAGTAACCTGACATTGAGAGTAAACCTGGAATAATCACCAGAAAAATAAGATTCAGTATCTACGATTTAGATTAGTATTATATGAACCCAAAAAAAAACTTTAACGAGGTCTAATGGTCATGACGGTCACTATAAGTATATAACACAAAAGGCTAAAAGTTCTAAAATGTTGGGGACATTTACCCACCAGATACACAGCTGAGGCTATTCTCAGTGTTCACATAGGTGACAATAAG
This sequence comes from Stipa capillata, assembly GCA_019208055.1. NCBI lineage: Eukaryota > Viridiplantae > Streptophyta > Magnoliopsida > Poales > Poaceae > Stipa > Stipa capillata. The sequence goes on from JAGXJF010003844.1 coordinate 27,317, forward strand.
TAAAACTCAAATCCATAGTCCAATAACAAATATAATTAGAATAATGGTGGTACTAGCAAAAAACTATCCTCTCTGTATACACGACATGTTCATTTGTGCATCAAACTTTAGCAGAGAATGCTGATAAGCATCAAATTTATCAAATTTGGACCTCAATTTAATTTGAATAAATTGTAATTAGGACCAGGTATTTTAAACTCAGTTGCAGCTTGCACCAGGTTTTTGAATAATAAACACTTTGGACCAGTGGGTTCAAAATAATATTCCGGTTTAGTCCATGGAAGAAATAACCAGGTCAGTTCAGTGGATCGGGCCCAGTGTCTGTTGCCACATCCACACCACCTCACTCCACTCTCTGCCATCTCACTCATGAACTAATGCTTTGGTTACATATTTCTGTGGACGTGGACTGACGACTCCTCAGCCTCAATGACTTAATCACCAAAGAGATAAAATAAAGAGAGTATGGCCAAGGCAGCCATGGGGTACCGAAGATTGTCCACTCTCGTTGGCGGCGACAGGATACGGCACGCAGCAAAGGTGGATCTAGGCGGTTCATCAGTGATGGGTAGCTTCAATTGCAGCACAGAACGTGATTAGAAGGGCACTAGGATGGTGCAGAACAAGGGAACGTGATTAGAAGGGCACTACGATGGTGCAGAACAATTAAGTTCAAAATGGCTCACCGAGGACAAAGAATTGCATTGGTGCCTAGCGCTCCTAGGGAAGAAGGCAGCGGCTTGGGTTCTAAGAGCGGTTTTCAGTGGTAGGGAGAGGCCAGGGATGTAGATATTCTCTCCAGATCTGGTCCAGATCATGACCGGACAGTCCCTACCTACCAGAGGTACCACCGCTACAAGCCACCACTACCCCTAGTGCTTGAGCCTGCCCCATATAGATCTGGAGCTGGGCGAGAGAAGTCGCCACCTAACTTCTTTAGTTCTACTGAGGATGGCAAGGAGGGGAAGGGGAAGAATTCGCCGAAGCACGAGCAAGAGGATGTGGGCGCTGGACTCGTCCTTCGGCTCTGCGCATCGGATCACCGAGCTGTTATGCCTCACACTCTTCGGCGGCCAGAGCGCCAGGAGGAAGCGGGAAGGCAGGAGTAGATCCAGCGTTGCTAGACCGTGCGGTGCAAAGCGGGACAGAGGGAGAGATGAGCGATAGGAGGATGCAGGGAGGAGGGAGAGGGTCTAGCCTTAATCATGTTATTAATTAGCACCAAATAAATGACTAGCATTAGTATGACACGTGTGCCTAGCGTGGCGACTGATAGTGGGCCCGAGTCAATGAACCAGCCCAGTTTTATTAAACCTGGTCCAAGATGCGAAATTATTTTAGCCCCGCTAATGTTATGTGGTTGATTCTCAACAACCTGGTGCAAGCTGCAACTGAGTGCAAATTACTCATTTAAGTTTGAGCTATTTTTACTTGCTTTACAATTACTCCTTGTATCCACTGACATTTCACTTTAGTCAGATCAGCCTTCATACCAGCTAGGGTGTGATATTTACTAGGTCTAAAGTTGCTAAACTGAAAATCTTTCAAGCGGTGGATCACACAATACAAACGAAGTTATTGCTCCAAGTTCTGGCACATATATACTATAAAAGAACATCAAATATGAATCCCAGTTTGGACATGCTCATTCAGTTGTGGATATCAAGAATATCATTCACTAGGCTCCTGTGTGGATCCAAATAAAGAAAATATTTTGAGAAAATATTCTTGTCAAACCGACAAATTACTAGCCCCTGGGCAGGAAAATGCTTAATGTGAGAACAAGTATCATACCATTAATTGCATGAGAATTCTTTATTCAATAATTTAATTACCAGGAAATAATTGTTCGTACCTAGTAAGGTTTTAGGTTTATTCATGAACAAGATGATTTACTGCTGTTTCAAGTTGTCGTATATCTGAAGCTCTAAATTTTCCAGTATTCAACAAGGTGATCTTTGCAAGAAATAAGTTTCAGAGCTGATTACACCACAACAGAAGATAAAAAGACTTCACGTATAAAGGGGTAATAACCAAAAGGCCAGTTGACGAAGCTAACAACCTTTAGGCCCAAAAACCTTCCAGTCGCAGCAAATAAGTGGAGGATGCTTCTGGTCTTTAAGCTCACAAAAACATCAGGGGGTGTAATGCTCCCTTTGTTTAGAGCTTCTTCAGAGTCTAATACTGCAGAAGGTGGTAATATATTTTTCGGTGTTTGCAGGAGGAAGCCACCACTCCTATTGTAGAAAGAAAAAAGGATAAAATTAGGACATAAAGAGGACTAACCTTGCACAAATATAGAGATTAGATACAGGTGGGAAATTATCTTACCATTCCCTATGCTTCACAATATAGGGTGCAGAGATCTTGCACCCACATATATTGGGCATGCTTGGATAGGGGGAGGGGAGATTTAGTTCAAATTTGAACTGAACCCTAAATCAACCCCCCTTTTCCAAACATCCCCTAAGGAGGTACAACTTTTTCGTTTGGACAAAAGACTAGTTGAAGCACACTATATGTCTGCACCTATTAAAGGGCATACGACTCTTCTTCCTAGCGTTGGTAGAAGGGGTAGAAATCGGAATAAATGGAACTCGTCAATACACCCTTGATTTTTTTATGGGAATCTATATTCTGAAAGAGGCAGGAAAATAGGCCTTCCATCATGAATTAAAAGGGGTACATAATATCCAATATCCAATACTTGCATCATTACTACAAGGTGCTGTTGACAGATGTAACCATATCTTTCATGGCATCACCTAGACACCCAGTTAGCTGGCAACCAACACCAGGAGTCCTCATCTCATCTGGTGAGAAAGGGGAGAGGAGAGAGAAAGAGGGGCAGAAAAGAGCAGACCGAGAAGAGAGATGTACCGCAGCAGCTGCTGATAGTCCCTCAATGCTGTCACCGTCTGACTGTGACACTGAGGGGAGGTAACCAGTGGCCGGTTATGTTGGGACTACTGATGGATCAGCAAATTGGACGGCGGCAGCTAGGATTAGGTGAGGACAAGAGTGAGAAAGGAGGGCAAAAGTAGGACAGAGAGGAGGCGGCATGGCGACGTGATACGGCTGCTGTCATGGTGAGCTGACAGATCCGCAGGGAGAGGAGAGGATGAGAGCTCAGGAGCAGAGATAGTAGAAGGAAAAGAAAGAAGACGACAGGCTGATAAGCGACATGGCATGGTGGGATCTTTTGTGGCCATTGTCATACCAGTGTCTTATTAAATGTATATATGCATATATTTGATGTCTCCTTTCATAAAACGTGTCGCCTAGGTACCAGCCTAGATGATTAAGCCTCCAAGAGCTCACCTAGTATACATAATTCCAACTCTATTGAACCTTTGAGGCTTCAAAAGCATAATATCAGCTTTCAAAACAGTTCACTGTACAAGATGTGCACAGCCTGATGTGGTAAAGAGCATCCCACAATACTCTTCCATGTCTACATGTAGGTCACCATGGTACTCATGTGGTCAAATATTTTCAACTTTGACCATTGATATATACGTATATAGAGAAAGAGAGAGAGAGAGAGAGAGAGAGAGCAGCAGAAGTATTTAGACTCGCCACATGGAAATGATGTCATTAGACTAGTCATGAACAACACTCATAATATAAGAAATTTGTAGAAGTGACTGCATGTTAATTGTTCACGTACTATGACCATGAAATGAAATATTCTTTAAGACAAAAAGGACTCATATCATGTGGATGTGAAAGTCAAGAAAAGTAAACATAAAGTATCAACCATGCAAAAGGTAAACAACAACAGACCTGATATTTATTCCGAGGTGAATATACGATTGCCCATATGCCCTAACCTGAAGCACTTCATTTGTACAACAATCGTCGAAGTCCCTTCTATCTACTTTCTGTGCAATTTATGAATAGAGATAAAGCACCAAAAATCAGAACCAAAGCAGGCAAACAGAAAAATGTCCACAAGCAAAAGAACATCACAGATAATCATCTGCAAGTCCAGTTCAGCCAAATATAAGCAAATAAAGAGTTCAGAAAAGGTAAGCATTTTAATAAATGGACTGGTATGAAGAAACTTCATGAATCCTGCTTTGTTAAGTGGAAATCAATAAGGGACCGCAAACACAAGGTAGTTGCACTAGAATAATCCTAAATAGAGCGGTTCATATTGCTCCGTCCAGTTCTACATTATCTGTCCCTGAGTGTTTTGCTTGAAGTCCATGAAAAGCTGACGCTCAAGCATTTTAGGAGCTATTTGGCCTGTCTTACTCCGTCCGGTTCTACATTATCTGTCGCTAGAGTGTTTTGCTTGAAGTCCATGAAAAGCTGACGCTCAAGCATTTTAGGAGCTATTTGGCCTGTCTTACCCCCTAGAGTTACCAGGCTGCATGCATGCATATTTCATTGCAACAATCCCTTTATTGTTCTAGCTAACTCTTGGGTAGTTGTACGTGATTACTCTCCAAACTCTATTCTTGACCCTTGGAATACTATTATCTGACCATATATAGGCTAGCACCACTAGAACTACTTGATTGATAGCATATCAGCCTTTTACACATGAACTAGTAGCACCTTGCACCTGCACTACTAGTACTCCTACTCGATCGGTAAACAGAGAAGCAAGAAAAATAAGAAGAGCATGTGAAAAGACAAGAAAAGTCTGGTGCCAGACAAGACTATGTGAAAGGCCAGGGTCAACTGGTCAAGTTATTGCCTAGCCTTGCGGCAAAAAAGACAGCAAAAGGAGAAAAAACATGCCAATACTAGTATTTGATCCCTGGACCTGTTGATAGAGAGAGTTAAGTTCCCACCTGTTGGACTAGAGATCTTTATTGCTGTGCAATACAACTCCAATCCATTTGAGTTAATACAGGCAGGATGATAAAGAAAGACACGTAACTAACCCACCTTGGTATACGAAATCATGTCTAAAATGTCAGCTAATATAGAACCGGAGGGAGTAGTACCTTTTGCAAGCCCTCTGTATGAACTTCTCGTTTCAGGACAACATCAGTTGGTGATTGAGAAATTTGAATATTTTTTCTCAACTCCCTTTGAATTTCCAGAAGGCGTGTGTGCCTATTGCAAGTAATTGCTTTCAAAATGAGTGCTTCAATATCAATGCAACTCATATCAAGAGAAAGATCAGCTTCTTTATCCGTAAGTGGATCCAATACAAATGAACTGTGCTGACACTTTATCTGCATATCTTGCAGTGCCTCAACTTTAATAAATGGAGATGAATCAGATTCTGCTGCGCCACTGCCTTTTTCATCCAGCCAGTAATTAACTTTCAAACCAGGTATCCTAAACCCACTTGAATCAAGCTCTCCATCTTGACCAAGCTGCATTGGAGCATTATTCCCACCTTGTCCTGCACTACTATGACTATCTGAGATAAGTTCAAATTTTATTGCTTCTTTCCACCTACCTTGTCGTAGAACATTAGTCTGTCTAATTACAGTATCCATAACAAAAGAGATGCATAGCTCATGAAGTATTGTATACAGAATTGTGAAGGGATTGTCAGCCACAGCCATTCTCCGTTCGATGTCATCACCCACAGCATACCTCCTTGTTTCTTCAAGCTTAATAGGCCCAGTCTTCTCACCAACAAGTAACTCCATGTGCAATATCCTCCACAGCGAGAAGTGTCCACGGTAACCTAATGTAAGGAGGACTTTGAATTCTCCATCTACCTGAACATTGGCTATCCCATCAGTCACTGAAACCTTGGACATTTCTTTAGGAACCGAGGTTTCAAGTAATTTAGCCCGCACAAGGGTGCTTAATTTCTTCAAAGTTGGCTTTCGCTCATCTTGAAAAAGTGTATTCTGAGTACCTATTTCCTCTACACATTTTGGCAATCTCCTATAACTCCCTGTATGTATGACTTCTACAGCAGATGGAACATCAAAAATGGGAGCACGGGCTTGCTGCAAGCCTTCATGCATAAAGAACAGTGAGTCGCCTGTTTGGGTGAAGCATGTTTCATGGCTGGAGAGGGTTGATGAAAGTTGCTGGCAGTAATGAACTAAGGGAACCTGCAAAAGATAAAAAGCAATTATCTCAATCACGAAACTCGGAAGAGATTCATATTTTGATGGCACAAGGATAAAGGAGAAATTTTAGTTTTGTATTATGTTTTTTGTTAAGTAGTTAAGGAACTATGGTAAATTGAACCTGTGAGAGCAACTATTCAAGGATAACATACTTAAAAGTTGACATTTTGTTTTTTTTTCTGAATCTGGTACTCACTCCTTCAGCAGCAATTTTGCATACATAGGATTCTCTAGTTGAGCTCACAAGAAATAAGATAGTTAAATAAACAAGAAGAGAAAAAAGGACTTAAGACTACAGCAACACTGACAAACCAAACAGCAAAATCTTAGACCATAAGCGATAGAAGCTGCCTTTAAGGTATCAACATTGTTTAACATAAAGGCCTGGTTTGGAATGCCAATTAGACCTGCCACTGCAACCCATGTTTATACCTTCCCAATATTGCAGGTACAGGGTAAAATACTTTATTACCTTCAAACTGAACTGATAGCCTGACAAAAATGAAAGGTGAAGCATCTAGGCCCCTAAATTATGTTTTGGTGATTAATGACAACTGAACTTAAGGGACTAATAATTTCATCGATTAAATTTAAGGACAATAGTTCCGGTTTTGAAAATCTCTTATCGGAAAGTAAGGCAATATTCACCTTCATGGATTTTCATTGCATTTTGCAGGTCTAGGTGTTTGTTGATAGACTGGGTTGCTAGATTTGTTCTAAGGATAGTTTTTTAAGGCGGTAAGGCGAGGTGAGGCAACCCACCTCCTTCACACCTTTTAAGCATTAAGGTGTAAGGCGAGGCGGCGCCTTAACTAACACATTAGGTCAGCCATTTATCGGTTAGTCAACACTTGTTACATGTATATTCCAAAGAGAAAATGAAAGGGTCATAACTCATGTAGCCTATAACTTCCCCCATGGCCCAAAAGCCCATCTAAGCCATACCATCCATTCCTCCCGCGACCTAATTCCACAACAACTCCTCTCTTTGCCCTCAACACAACCGCCACCCTCCTCATCTTGTCCCTCTCACGACAGCAACAAGCTCCCAAACCCTCTGTTATCTTTCTCTTGCCAATCCCCTCCTCCGCCTCCGCCTCTGAATCCATCTCGGATTCACTGTAACACATAGGTCGATCCACCCAGGCGAGGTCTGCACGTCTTTCTCTCCATCACTTCAGGTCAAATATATCTCTCTCTCTCTCTCTCTCTCTCTCGCGCGCGCTCGCACGCCTCCGATTCGTCTCGCTTCTCCCTCACAGCCCCTCTCTTCTTCGAATGGTGAAGCATATGCACTGCAGCTAGGAGGCGGGATGGATGTCCTGGAGGCATCATTCCAGCTGGCGGTGACGTGCACTGGGCAGGGGCAGCCTCAGACTCCCCCTTAGCCTCAGCCTCTCCTGAGGCGTCGCCTCAACCTCCGCCTTGCTGTCCGGCCGCCTCAGGGACGCCTTCCGAACGCCTTGGAGCTAAGACAGACGCCTTAGGCTCCTCCGGCAAGGCAACTCGCATTACCGCTTAGGCGACGCTTAAGCGACACCTGAAAATCCATGGTTCTAAGTGTTACCGTAATGAAAAGTTGGGTCTTGTCTAGTATCTTGAGTTGTCATATGTCATACTGCCCAATCTTAGGATCCATGCTACTTTCTCATATCCTAGACAAAAAAATCAGTTCCATTGATGCGGATTGGCTGGGCGTGTAAACCGCGGTCTGGCCGCAAGGCGGCTTGACCTCAGGTCATACATTAGTTAGTCTATATCAGAGCATCTAAGGTGTTGCACCTTTGTATCTTCTATGCACGGTCTAATTAGGGTCGCAAATCCAGACTGAACACCCACATGTTGTTTTGGATATCGACACAATCTCTGAGGTTAAACACTTTGACCATCAATTTCAATGAAGAAATGTTTCTTTCAGTAAAAGTAATATTATAGAGTGTATTTCATGATGGACCTAGTACATCAATTTGGTGCTATAGATGTTGGTAAATTTTTCTATATTGATGGTCAAACTTTACAATGTTTGATTGGCGCAGGTTCTAAAACGACATGCATTGTGACATAGAGGTAGTACGACAGATTCTAAATTTTTCTATATACAGTATGTCGGTTTTGTAGTGCAGTCTCGCTGGAGTTATAATAGCGGCTAATCAAATGTGGACTAACAATCCCTATGACATTGATCAACTTCTAAGAGAGTAAGTTTTCATGGGTTGTCAAATGTTTCTGTTGCATGGTCTAACTGGCGTTGAAGTGTGGACTGACCACGGTACGTGGTCTAACCGATAATTAATTTCCAATCAGCTTTAGCAAAGAATCCTTCAGGAACCTCTAATTTATCCATGAGCCTGTAGTAACCACGGTATTCCATGCATTCAGAGTAATTGTCCATTATTGTGCAAGCCAGACATATAGACCTTCCAATGCCAATTTAACCGAGCTTGCTGGATTCTTTTCAGCATGTTTCACATGGCTGATATGACAGGGGAGGTATAATTCCTCTCATCCACCAGCAAGGAAGCTATCTTCCTACTCCAAGTCATGGAGTAGGGAAGACCGGCAAGTTTCCAAGGCCATGGGAAAACATGACTAGACTTTGTTGGTGCACTTAAGCTCCATTCGGCATTGCGGTGGATTTTGATAATCACGTTACATTGATTTGCTTTTAGAAAATTGGGTGTTTGGTTACTGTCTTTTCTTAATCAAGTTGCAACGAATATAATTTTGTTTCCATAACATATGAGATGAAAGGTGAGAGAAAAATCGGATTACAAAATTTATATACACATATAGTTTACCTAGCCAAGTAATTGACTTCTTATAAATTATCTCATACAGCAGCTTAAAAATAAGCATAACATAACAACCACAAACTAAGACTTAGTGAAACCTAGTCCTTTTAGGATTTCAATTGTACAAAACTGATCTTACTTCTTGCACCCACCCCCCCCGGGTCCCGCGGGTATCTTCTATCATACAAAAGGCTAAAAGTAGGGTATACCATGTCCACACTCAAAACAAGATTTGAGATTTGGCATTTAGTTATGATTAATGATTAATTTGAATAACAGTCTTCTTTTATAATTTTAACGCGTCTCTTTGCCATGGTCAGTTCTTGTTTCCATCTGACAAATTAGTCCGAACCATGTGAGTCGTATTCTTGTATCACATTAAATCATTTGCATGTGAGTTGTATACTTGTATCATATTAAATGCTTTGCAGAAATCAGGGACTCCTATTCCTAGACAGTAGAGACTGTATATTCAACATCTAGGTACATATGCCTATTCATTTGCAAATATCAAAAGTTTGCGATATTCGACTTCAAATGTTGACATGGGTTGCTCATGGATAACAGGCACATCCAAGTAACAATCTTTACTGACTTCAAAAATAGTGCAAATGTGATGGAACCCAAATTCTTATTAAAAACCTGAGTTTTGACAACTTCAATTCAACACAAATTTGAAGTACTGGAGTATGGACACACAATGATGAGACGGAATAAACATTTATATTGGCATGAGTTCTTGTGCATGCATCCATCTCACATGGAAGCCTTGAAGCATGAATTTGATGGTATCTAATCAAAAAATTTAAGGAGATAAACTAGAAAGATAAAAACAAGTTTTGATGTACACTCTCTTTGATGCAATCATAGTCATCTCAGAGGTTATAAATTAATATGGAGTTTATACAAGGATACTTAAAATTCTTAAAGCATCTCCAACAATTCACCTCAGCTTATACTAAAAATATGCCACATCAGCCTTTAAGTGATGTGGATGAGAAAAATGTGAGGAGAGTGTGAGATTATTACTCCAAGGAGAAATAACTTAGCTCTTGTACCAAGACACTAATAAGCATACTCTTGTTACTAAAAAAACACATCTTGTGGGTTCCACCCTCTCACAACAACATTTAACCTTTTTTGTCACAGTAACAGGTCTTCATAACAACCTATTGGAGCGCTTGGTAATATTGATAAGTTTGTGTATTCCCTCATCTCTTAGTAATGAGTTCAGTAACAGCTGGAGATGCTGGAGATGCTCCTATAGTCCCAACAAAGCCGCTGAACAATGATTTCCTATTACAGTAAACACTTCTTTCCACAATGCAACAAATCCTAAAACGGCGTTCCCTTCACTCCACTCAACTAAGCCAGCTAACACCATGAAAGACCAGAACGATCAAGGCCTGATCCTTTTTCTTCACTTCAGGACATAAAATTGCGTTTCCAATTGAACAATGAAGGTTAAAACTTCTTATATAAGGAAGGAAATTGACAGTTGCGGACCTGCTGGCACCACTTCGCGAGGACATGGAGCCGGAGCATGCGCTGGCGGGTGCGGTCGATGAATTTGAGCAGATCGATCTTCTTCTCGGTATCCGACCTCTGCTGCCCGCCCTTCCCTTCGGTGTCCGCCCGCGACTTCTCCACGAGCTCCCGCAGCGCCAGGTACGACTCCTCCGCCGCCCGCCGCACCACCGCCCCCAGTTCCACCGTCTGCTGACCCAGCTCCCCCGACATCGCCCACCAACCAAGAGTGAAGAGCCTAGGGTTTGGCGCACGTTTCTAGAATACACGAGGTAGGGACCTAGAGGTAGCTGCGCCGCGCCATAGCCACCGCAGCTGCTCCCCTTTAGGTTTTCCGGGATTGTAGAAGCTTCGGGGATACGGAGCGCCGGGCCGGCTGGGCCGCCGCCGCCGCGGCCATAGAGTTTCTCCCCCAAGAGCAACCAGCGGCTTCAATGGGCGATCCTGTGGGAGGTTGGGAGGGGCGGTAGGTAGGGTTTGCCTAGGGTCGAAAGGGGAAGTTCGACGAGGTTCTGGGAGCGCAGCTGGGATCGCGAGGCGGCGGCAGAAGATAGGCGAGTTGGTGTTTGGGCGTGCTCAGCGGGGAAAGTCGTACTCTGTCTCGTTGGTAAAAGTGGTGAACGGAGAGCAGCTCAAGAGCAGGGCGCTACTCGACCTGTACGATGCATGCGTTTGGAGAGGCACTAGCAAAATAAATCGTTTTAGCACACGTGCTTGTTCTATGACATACTCCAATATTTAACAACAATATTTAACAGGTGTTTATGTATTAATTAGTATAAATCTAATAGTAATAAGGAAAATTGTATACATATGTCATTAGTCCTAAAGCCAAATCATGTTCCGATATTGTTTTTTAGGCTAATTATAAGAATACCATTGTTGTGTTAATTTTTTTTACACATTTATCATCCCGTACTGTTACCATCTGGTCCAAAACTATTTGACAGGCTAATTATAATAATATCATTGTTGCGTTAATTTTCTTTACACGTTTGTCATCCCGCACTGTTATTATCTACTCTAAGTCTGTTTGATAGGCTAATTATAAGAACAGAAAATCTACTTGTAGAACGTTATAAGCGTTGCGTTAATGATAAACGATGCGTGCATTGTCTGATCTAGATTAATTCCAGATGCACGGCTGTGATTGAGACGGTGTAAGCAGCAAACGTTTTGCATGCAGGGTGCATTGCTAAGTGCACACAAAAAAGGACAAAAGTGATAGTGTTAGCACACTAAAAGCTATTTTCAAAAATTAAAAATATATTTTTAGCTCAAATGGTCTACTTGATTCACAATCCATTTTCATAGTCGGCTTTGTCTCGATGAGAGCTTTAAAACTGGATCCCATATGGGTATGTTCCGACGATATTTTTTTTGGATTCTTTAGTTACCACGCAGTAATGCATTACTTACCCATACTGTTAGTAATGAGTTACCAAGTAGTTGAATCTTATTTGAACTTTGTCTCATTATAGATACATGTGCTGATAACTAGACAAGATTAGTCAAATAACTATAGTAAACCAGCCGGATAAGTATACACCGATGCAATTTTCCTAAAATCGAGTTAAGAAATATGTTGGGATGACATTATTATATTCTGATAACTACATGCAAATAGTCTGGTAACTCACATATTACTAACTGATAACTTTTGAGATTGAAAAAAAGTCATCGGAATATGCCCAAATGGGATCTAGTTTTGAAGCTCTCGTCGAGACAAAACCGACGGTGAAAACAGATTGTGAATCAAGTAGATGATTTAAGAGATAAAGCATTTTGAATCTTTAAAATGAGATAATCTTCACTGATGTCAGCTAAATTAGATTGTTTTGCATGCATGCACATGCATAAGTTACCATGGTGCATTTTTTGCCCAGGTATTAGATGCGGGGGTTCCAAATGGGTTGATGTCTTCGTGCGCTCACTCGGACCGTGTGGTTCACGTGTGTTGGATTGTCGGAAATGTGTGAATTGGGCTATCGGGCCGTTCGGTGGTTAGGCTTTTTAGAGCACTGTCGCCATGTAGCAAGACCCTTATAAGAATACTATTGTTGCCTTTGTTGCATTAGTTTTCTTTACACATTTGTCATCCTGTAATGTTATCATTTGGTCCAAGACTGTTTGATTGCGTTAGGCCACGCAAAAGTATGAAAATACCCGGTGTGCTCCTTGTTGCATGTCGCGAAAAAAAATCCACATTGCAAAATTTTGAAAAAAAATATTACATGTAAAGAATGTTGCCCAAATATGTATACTAGCAAAATTCCGTCCAAAAATGTGTGTTTTTGTGTACTGCAGAACTAAAACAAACTTAATGTTCAAATAGAACATAATTTATTGTATTTTTTTTGTGCAAACCAGAAATTTCATCACAAAAATTTGCAGGGTTCATATTGCGTTCTCGTACATACATGTGAGGTATTTTTTGGATTACTTCAAATTTAAAAACACATCTTTTGGTAATTCTTAATAAACTGCACACAAGGGTATTTTAATACTTTCTCATGGCCCAACTCAGTTAACAGTCATTGACCGGATGGTAACAAAGCGGGATGGCAAATGTGTAGATATAATAAGTGCAACAGTGGCATTCTTATAATTAGCCAAAAGCAATGACAGAGGTTGAATGGCTTTCAGACTAGTGGTATATGTGTAAAATTCCCTATAAGTGTATATAGGATCAGTCGTTGAAATTTTCGAAGTGAGAGTATGAATATCGAACCCAAAGAGCAAGAAGGATAGCACCTCACTCCGTAATTATAAGCGTCAAATATAACTATTTTGCACCAAAAAGACCGAAATATTTTTCTTTACTATTGCAAACGGTAAGACAAGTATCTAATAATATAAAGAGATGAACTAAAGAAATATATAAAACACAATAAAGTAATTGATAGCTACTGGGATTAAATATGAAATGCTTAAACTAAAAGACTAGACGCAATGCAAATAAGTGTTCCCAGGCAATCGATTTCTAGCAATTTCAGCGGTTTGACTAAAAGTGAAGAACTTTGCCGGTAAAGAGCGCTAGGCTTAAATGGCAGTAGTTAATACTCACATCCATGACTAAATGCTCAAAGTTACTGGAGAATAGTTGGTTTCTTAGCCATAACATAAAGCATGCAAGACTTGTATCCTCGTATCAACAACTCATCAATTAGAAAGAGACTGCTCTCCCTATCCATCTCTAAGCGATTCTCATCTAATGGTGCAAACCCATGTGTTCACGTAATGTACGTGTACACTCATACATTAGCACAAGGACTTGATCAATATCAAGAATTTAATATACGCAAATCCTTTCATGCTATATACCGATGTCATGGAACACACTACTCGAACATAAACGAAACGAAACAATAAATCATATTTGATACATGTGAAAATGATAGCCTAGCCCCCACACTAATCATGGGAATAAATATAAATGTTAAAAATCAAATATTGGGAGTGGATCCATGAGTCATAGACTCATAAATTAAATAAAAAGAAAGTTAGATCTAACTATTTATGATATGTTAAATCACCATAAATAACAGTGAAAATAAAAATGACAACATAACTTAGTTATAACATGAAGACCCCACATGTAATAGAGATGGAACTAAATAAAAAGAAAAAATAGAGGAAGAGGATGACAAGTGGGCCTAGAGGCCACCTGGGCCAGTCAACCTTGGACAAGCCTAGATTGACTCATGGTCCCACTAGTCAGCCTCTGTAGTTAGGATAAATTTTATACAAATAGTTTTTAATATATTTTCTTTACTGAGAAAAAGACAGAAAATGGATAAAAATGCTTAAAACTTGTAAAAATTATAGAAAATTCATATCAACTCCAAATAAGTTGATTACTTTGTTGTAAATTTATCTTATGAAATGTAGGATTTAATAGCATAGGTTCCATTTATGTCACTGTTGTATAAAATTTGAAATCCAAAGTATACCATAAAACCCTAGGATTTAAATATGAACATTTGAAAATTTATACTAGCTTCAAATGAAGGCTATCTTATACAAAAATTCATGGTTTAACATGTATTTCATCATAGCATAATGTTCATGAATATTACTGTTATACTAAAATTTAAATTAATTAATGTGTTAAATAATCCTTAAAATGACATATGTGGCTTAGAAAAATTATATCTTTAATTCCAATTGCATTAGTGTCAACGATTGGTAAACCGCCGATCTTACGGTAGTCGTGAGAGAGATACTTGTTGTTGGGTAGGGACCTCTAGGGCACAAGGCCAAGAGATCTGATGACAAGGAAACGCCATTTTTACAGGTTCGGGCCTCCCTCAGGATAACAACCCTACGTCCTGTTCGTATATATTGATCAAAGAGTGTCTTACAAAGGATGCATATGTGAGTGGCTATCCTAGACCTAATCGGAGGCTACTTCGACTAGTTCTGCGGGGCTCGACTCCTTCGAGGCGGCAGATCTTCTCGTGGGAATCGCTGGGGCTTCTGGATGGCTTCAGGCTTCTTGGGACTGGAAAGACCTGTCCTCACCTATAGGATTGCTGATCCTTTTATGGGGGGGCTCCCCGAGTCGTACCGGACACGGACTTATGCCCGAGTAGGACCCTGGCTTCCTTAAACGTCGGAATTGACTTCCTAGTTTAAGGGGTGTCCTTTCTCCTTACAAGGGGTTACCTTATCGCCTGGGGATCCTTACCGGATACGTATTTTTATTCTGACAATCCAGGGAATCGTATACGAATACCTCTTTGTATACGGGATACTATACTATCTATCGTCAATTAGCTTCGTTGATGTGGTTGTATGCATGGGGGTCATGTCCTCATCATTCGTAATTGTATTTACTAAATTTTAAAATGAATTTCCTGCATAAAAAATTCTCTAAAATTTTTGGTATTAATTGATTGCTTATTTTCATCATTTTTTGGTGTTTTAGTTTTCCTGTTGATAGAGTGGGGCAATGAAGGTTAATTTGGAAGTGATTCACAACCACTGCGAGACTTCTAACAGCCAGGCAAGCATACTCACTTGTTGGAAATTTTGCAGCTAACTTATGGCATGCTTGGACAATGGATGACTTTGCTTGTTTGGATGTTTTGATTATGGTTTTTGCAAATATGATGTTGTTAGCATGAATAGGAGTTGTTTGATGTTGATAACCAGCATGGTTATGAGGAAAGATATGGAAATCAAAGGTGGATACCTATGAGACTATGTGAACTGCTACGTGCAAAAACTATGTGAACTACTATCTGAGTTACAACGTGAACTACTATGTGGATTATGATGACACGGTGCCCCGATCTTACGATGAGACAAATGTAGCTATCGATTTAGTGGAGGTTGACCTTGAAGATCCGATTATACCGTACACGAGGATACGCCTTAGAAATCACTAAACCAATCTTCGATGGTTATTGACCTTGTCGTAGGCATAATCAATCTGAATAACGAAGTTCGAGTTCCTGCAAGCAATCAAAGAACCAGGAAGAACTATGATAAATTGCAATCTGAAATTGCGAGTATTAAATTGGCATAAGAGATAGAAGAAAGTATATTGGGATTCCACTGGTGATCTAAACAAGACGGTAGTCCTACAAGACTCATAATATGGTGACTTGTACCAGCCGTTTGCTTGCCTCATGTATCCGTCTCTTTATTTCCTGTTCAGCTTTGCAAGCAAGACGAAACAAACGTTTGATAGAATAATAATATTTATGCACAAGTATATCCTGAATATCGCGGTTCAAGTCTCTCACAAATCTATTCATTGTAGCTTCTTCACATTCTTCTATACCATAGCAAAACAAAGTAGTTTGTAAAAATATTATAGTATTCTTCCATGGTGGCACTACCTTGTTGTAAATATTGTAATTTGCGAAGCATTTTACGTGTATAATATAGTGGTACGAATTTATATCTCATAGCAAGTTCTAAATCATCCCAAGAGCATATATATAATCAGGGTATAATCGAAAATATTCATCGCACCAAATAGAAGCAAAATCACTAAATGTACTAACAGCAACCCGTACTTACTATACTTAGGAAAAACATGGCTAACAAATATTTCATTGATTGATGGTGGCCCGATCATTCGATGAGACAAAGGTAGCCATCGATTTAGCGGAGGTTGACCTTGACGATCTAACTATACCGTATGCGACGATACGCCTTAGCAATCGCTAAACCAATCTCCGATGGTTATTGACCTTGCCGTAGGCATGATCAATCTGAACAACAAAGTTTGAGTTCCTGCAAGCAACCAAAGAACCAGCAAGAACTATGATAAATTGCAATCTAAAATTGCGAGTATTAGTTTGGCAGAAGAGATAGAAGAAAGCATATTGTGATTCCACTGGCGATCTAAACAAGGCGGTAGTCCTACACGACTTGTAGATGCAATAATGTAGTAGTAACTAAACAATTCAATGAAACCCAAAAACTAAAGAGAGAATCCTAGGGGATATATAAAGACAAGAGGTGATCTGTTACAGAGGCAGTCTCGGATTGTTTTGGTAGTTGTGGTCTGCTCGAAAAGAATTTGAGATGAGGATTGGACAGGTTAAAAAGAGCACAAGATAAGCTTTCCAAAGAGTCTAAGATCACCCAAATCAGAGTCCATATGCTCGAGATAAAGATGTTTGAAGTCAGGACTATCTCAGTAATCCGAATCAGAGTCTAGATCTTGTGGGACTCTATCTCTAGCTCTTCTTGAATCAAAAGTAACATGGAAAGACTCCTTATATAGCACCAATTCATGTGGGACATAGTCATAGCCACATGAATTTCATTCATTCCCTCCTCTTGAGAGCTTGAACTTGAATCCTCGCATGTTTTTTAAGATCTTGATGAACCTCCTTTCATTCTTTATGGCTTGAGCAGCGGATGTAGTTGAAGTACTAGAAGTAGAGGTGGTAGCAGTTGTATCTATGGGGTTCATGTCCTCATTAGATTACTATGTGAGTAATTGTGTGAACAACTATGTGAGCTACTGTGTGAGCAACTATGTGGGCTACTACGTGAGCCACTACGTAGGCTACTACATAAGCTACTATGTGGGCTAACGATAAAATGAGACCTTAGTGATGGCTAGTCACTAATGTTCATATTTGAAATTTGGATGAAATTGAATTGGTTATCAAGTGGATAGCTTGAATTAAATGAACATGCCATGTCATGTTGATTTTGAGATGAATTTGCTTGAATGGTGAACTAATTGTTCTTACAATGCTCAAGTTGACTTAAGCAAATTGACTATGTTTTAAAGTCTAGAAAAATCGGAAGTTCCAATTTGTACATCGGAAGTTCCAATGTCCCTTAATGTTTTGTGCTATTGGTGGCCATTACTCTAGAACACATCGGAGGTTTTGCTGTTTTTTTTTGCCTAGAGAGGTTCCGATGTTGACATCAGATGTTCCAATGTGGGTTTTTCAGTGTATATCAGTTAGTTTTGAGAAGTGCTATTTAGTGCCCTCCTCAACCATCCACCTTTAACTTTTGCCTTTTTAAATTCCTACACACCTTGAAGAACCTACTCCTCTCCTGTCTCAAGCCCAAGTTAAAACTTTGTGAGAGAAAAGAAAAAAAGAAAGATTCGAGGGTTGAGTGAAAAGAAATAGATTGAAGATCTCTTGATCACTATGTTCACCTCCAAGCATCTTCAACGCACTTGTTACTCTTAAAGGTTGATGACTCCTAGACGGTTGAGTCGCTCACGAGCTCCCAACCTGTGTGGTGAGCTGTGAGAAGTTTGTAATGGTGGGGGTTCGCCTCTGCAAGGGAAGAATCACTAAGAGAAAGTCGAGGAGACAAAAGGGCGTCCTCAAGGGATAAAGACTTGAAGGAAGCCGGCTCTTGATCACGTGTGATCGAGCTCCCGAACGGAGACGTAGAATTCCCTCAGGAATCCTAACTCTAGCAATGAACAACTTGTCTTCTTTCGGTTATTCCTTTCGCATTTACATTCTGCAAGTTTGATCCTAGTCATATATTATTAACTTGCTTGTTAGATAAATTTGTGTTAGTATTATCCATACTATTCTTGCTCTAAATAATTCCTAATTTCACATAATTGAAACAATAATTTAAAATTAGAATATATTGTTTAGTATCCTATTCACCTCTCCTCTCCAAGCCGACATCTTGATCCTTTACCATGCCATGCTTAAGTTAACTTGGAATTAACACATTAGCATCTTGCGAGTACGAAAGTACTCAGTCGGGAATTTCATTTATGCAGGTATTTCTAGTGTAGAAGAATTTATGATCTATCCATGTTGAAAATGATGTGCAACTCTGGTTGGTTATCCTGTGAGCTTGTATAGTTTTGATAGATGGCATGAGCTGCCATCTCGATGTTTGAATGTTATTTTTGCTACTGTTGAAAGGACCGCATGTGCCGACTAGAGAGGGTAATAGGAGGCTAATTAAAATTACTTCTTTTAGCTTAGATTATCAAATTAAGATTTAGCTAGATGCAAGGGTAAGCTAACTGTGTGACAGGCAGACAGCACAGGCAGTATAAGATGTATAAATTAACACGTAGCTGTCATACAGGTGGCTGACACAGGTAGCTAAGGACTTTAGAAATGAATGAGCAACCTAAGCAGCTGTGTAACAGGTAGCTGACACAGGCAAGAGATATGATCTACAGCAACTGTGTCACAGTTATGCTAACACAGGTAAAAAGGTGATCTAGTACAGATGAATAGAATCTAACTAAGAACACACAAGCATGCAGGTATAGCAAGTAAATATAAGCAAGACAGAAAGTACTCACCGAAGTTCCCTACTCTTCTCAGAGAGGTACATCTCCGTTGGAGAGGCTACTCTGAAGAGCTCGCCAGCACTAAATCGTGCTTGTTCTCCGAGTACCTGAGTGATCAGGCCTCTTGCTTTACTTGTGGAAGTCCTTTAGCCTTGCAACAGGTAGACTTCGGATCACCTTCATAGACTACTGGTTCAGCCCACACAAACTTGGGTGATACCAGCAACTCCTATGCCCATCTAGGAGTAGACACTCCAAGAGTAACAGAATCTGCAGTAATGACTCTTGGAGGAACCAGTGCCCTTTGCTCAAGGACTCTGACTCTCTCGAACTAACACTTAGGAGATTTCGCTTCTGTTCAGAGAATGAGAGGCTTTGCAACAGTTGAATATGATTTTCTGGTTTGAGCAAGGTTTAGGTCGAAGACCCCTCCTGGTCCCTATATATAGGATTCACAGGCACCCGACCGTTACACTGTTGCCACATAGGATTAAGTGAGCCACCGGTGACAGGCACCGGTGACACAGCCAATCACACCGTCCAACTGTAACCGGCTCGAGCAGACCTGTGTCATCGGCGGCACACACAGGTGAACCCTTAGCTGACGCAGCCTAACTATTCAGCCCGGTCTTGGCACACTACATACCCTCAGCGCACAACTAACTTTGATCCCTAATAAGGCGAGAACCTCTGACAATCTTCTGACTCGGCAGACATACCATCGCAGTGCAGTTCCCTTAGCATTTACAAGCTCTCCCCTGGTACAGAGATGTACCTGAGTCATAGAGCGCTAGACCACCTGTGACACAGCTGTGTCACACCGGTGACTCTAACCTCTAGGGTTTTTCTACTGCTAGCACTGCAGAGTACTAGCACAAACCAGTTTCACATTTGTGCAAAACTGTTAACACAGGGCCACTGACCTCAAAGCATCAGTGCCACTGTCCAACACCCTGAGCATTGAACAAAAGAACCTCCATAGAACATTAGTACTTCATCCCTCTTGATAGTACGGGTGTTTCTATGGACTCAAAGAAACTAGCAAATCTAGGCTTTACCTGACACCTACTGTGTTCATGGCCCTTGACGCATCAAGTCACCATCACCTTGGTTGCAACTCCTTACACAGCACCGGCTTCCTCACAGCTATGACACAGCTGCCTAGCACAGCCATTTCCTTGTCCTGAAAACCACCTTTGTACCTTTTGGGTGGTCATCTTTTCCTCGACGACCCTTCATCCTGGAACCTCTTAAACCTGCTTACACTCATTGTAAACATTAGATTCCAGTTTGAGTTACCATTAACCATCAAAACCAATTAGGGGCCTAGATGATCTTTCAATCTCCCCCTTTTTGGTGGTTAGTGGCAACCCATTCAACAAATTCACATAGAGATTTGAATGAATGATACATGTGCAGATTGTTAAAATATACTCCCCCTGAAGCTATGCACGAAAGATTTGCTTTTAACATGCAAGTGCACGGAATTTAATTTTGGATATGGGCAGTATCTTCTTACAACTTACAATTTTATCAGTTCAGAGAATTTGATAGAGCATAGGAACATGATTTTAACTAAACTGATATATTTTTATTCTGATGCAGTTATAATAATCAGAGCATATGAATATGTATTAGAGCACAGATTCTGAGTAAACATATGTATCAGAGTAAAAGTTCAGAAATGAACATATGTATCAGAATAAAGGCTTCATGTAACAGAGGAAGGCTTAGGAATATGTGAGAAAAAGAATAATAACATAGTGAACATCATCCACACATATCAAAGATAAACATTACTGCGTCAGAATATAAACTTAGATAAATTGTAGTCAAGACAGAAGAATAGAGATTAAAAACAAGTCTTGATACACCAAAATATATGCTCCCCTATATCCAAAATACTCTCCCTCTCTCTTATATTTCTCCCCCTATACTGTATATCTCTCCCCCTTTGGACACTAAAACACCAGAAAGGGGTGAGAAGAAGAAACATTCAGGGAAGCTTGGTTTTCAACATCTGGAGAACTTCTGAAAGCTAAGCCTGCATTTGATCAACCTTTGAGTGCAGGCTGTTGACTTTTGTTCTGAGCTGAAGATTCTCTCGGCGCAGAGCTGCAAACTGAGTTGGCATGATCTTGTTCTGATAGGCTCTGGCTGCTGTTTGAGACATAAGAGAGGAGGACAGGGTGCCATCTTCAGCCACCTATGTCACAGACACTAACTCAGTTGGGTCAGCAACAGGAGGATCAGCTGTGACATCGGTAGGCATTTGGACTTGGGCAGCTGGCACTGGAGGAGCAGGCACTTGAGGAGCTGTGGGAGCAGATGTGTCACCGGGAGCTGACACAGTTGGCTCTGGTGAATCTCCAAATAAGGCAGGCACAGCAACCTCAGCAGGGTGATCATCAACCTAAGACCTGAGCTGAGTCTTGTGATGAGGACATCTCCCATGCTACCATCCAAGGACAATCACCCGTTCCCGTGCCCGACGACTTAATCATGAGGTGTTTTGTTTCTTGCTATCCATAATTATGTGGCTAAGGATGGGATGCTACTTAATGGTGATATTTTGATTCTTAGGAACATAGGAGAAGCACTACTGGACCAGCCACAAGAGGATGAGGTGTCACCCCAAGTCAAGTTGGACTCCACTTCAACTCCGAATTCGGTTCGGTTTCAGCAGACAACACCTACATAAATGGGGCATAACTTTCTCATACGGAGTCCGATTGAAGAGTTCTTATATGCGTTGGAAAGATAACGAAGACACCTTTCTAATGGATGTGATGCACATTATGAATAATTACAAAGACATTGGAATTGTCAGAATAAGTTGTCAGGTGCTGCGACACCGTTTTGGGCCACTTCGGGCCTTGTTTTCGTTTCGGGTCTTAAGCCCAGGTTTAGGGTGTGAAACTCTCAGAAACCCTAGGTATAAATACTCTATAGTCGTCATTATTTAGGGCGGGTTTTGCTTAAATTATTCTGCCATTGCAGTTTCGCTGATTTCATCAGTTTGTAGAGCCCAACTTCAAGTAATCAAACATTCCTCTACGTTTGTGAGATTGCTTCTACTGTGTTCTTACTTGTGTTCTTGATTCGCATGCAGAGATAAGCCTTCTTGGCGAGGTCAACCGTGTTCGCGCGTGGTTGATAACCAACGGAGCCATGGTGTAGCGATCGCAGGGTTCGGATCAGTTCTGATTGGAAGCCAGGTCATCAACGTCGAGTTCTCCACAATCGTGATTATCCCTCCTGACGGAAGATCGGGCATCCCCGTGTGCATCAAGTGGTATCAGAGCTTCAGTTGCCTGTCAGGTATCATTGTATCCAATTAGTTTTGCCATCGTCCCAGAACTCCGGATATAGCCAAAAAAATTGTAGTCCTCTAGGGCGTATCATCTTCACTGTCCGATAGCTCCGAGCCGTTGCATTTTCATCACAGTGTCGTATTGCTGAGTTTTGATTCATAGTCGACGTCAGGTTACTGGTTTAGACTTGTGTTCTTAGTCGCGAGTTGTTACTTAGGGTTCGTGATATCCGAATACAACTCTGAGCCCTAGTCGGAGTCGATTTCATAGTGCCTCGGTTAAAACGGCCATAACTTTGTCATACGAACTCCGTTTGAGCTCTACCACCCGGAAAAATGACCGGAACAAAAAGTTGCATCTGATTCCGACCACTTTGTCAAATTTTGACAAATTTTCGAGGCCAAATTCACCTTGGAAAATAGAGTTCTCGAAGTTTTACTTCCACATAGTCTGTTTTTCCCCTTTCGCCTGATTCTTTGAGCAGTTTTGTGAAAAAAAAGAAGAAAAAAAGAAGAAAAAAAGAAGAAAAAAAAGAAGAAAAAGAAGAAAAAAGAAGAAGAAAAAACCCTTTCGCTGCTGTTTCTGGTATCATTGGTACTTTGGTATACTTCTGTGCTATACTCGTTTCTAGGAACACGTTAGGCCAGCAACTGAGACAAGTACCTTGAATTATTATTTAGCTTTACTAACTGTTGTCGAATTTTGCTAATCCTTGCTACCAAATTGACCTTCCAAGCTCCACTCTCTTCTGATCAGTACAGTTTCAGCCCGGCAATCGCTACACTCATGTCTTCAACGGTATCACAAACAAGCCACCGGTTGTACCACCTGCTACGTTGGTAAGAACTTTGCAAGAGCGTGGTTAGACGCTTGAGTGAGAGCGACTCCACATCCTAGTAGTTCATAGGAACTTTATACAATTGTGTGTTCCTTGTTTTCACTAACCATGACAGGATCACCAGCGACACATCAAGATGATGGAGATGATTGTGTATCTAAATTAGAGCTTCAAAAGTTGCTGCGAGATATCAATGCAAATATTAGTAAGAGCAACCAAGATAACGAGCATCGACTAGAGAGGATAGAGAGGAGTATCGCCAACCTCATCACAAGGATGGACAACCTAGAGAAGCAGCCACCTTCCGATAGAGCTGAATCGGAGGATCTCGAGGCGGATGGCACTGATCAAGATGAGGATGAGTATGACCGAGCCACCGCCAGAGCAGGACTTCCAGCTGGAGGACGCCCCGCTCCTCACGCGGCACATCAAGAACGTTGACAGCCACGCCGACAAGGTAGGGGAGGTAATGACACAAATCCTCATCCTGGACATGATCATTATGCTAAGGTTAAGTTCAGCATACCATCTTTTTCTGGTTCCTATGATGCTGAAGTTTATTTGGGTTGGGAGATGATAGTCGAACAAAAATTCAACTCCCATCTAGTTCCAGAAATTCATAGAGTTAGACAAGCCACTAGTGAGTTCACTGATTTTGCTATCATTTGGTGGAATGAATTAGTAAAAACTGGTTTCGCACCGGATACATGGGATAGGTTAAAGAGAGCTATGCGTAGTAGATTTGTTCCTCCTACCTATAAACATGAAATGCACAAAAAGTTGCAACGCTTAAACTAAGGAAATAGATCTGTTGAGGAGTACTACCAAGAGCTACAAATAGGAATGTTGTGTTGTGAAGTAGTTGAGGATGAGGAGGATAAAATGGCAAGGTTCTTTGGGGGATTAAGGCGTGAGATACAAGACATAGTTGACTATAAGGATTATAATTCTCTCAATAGATTGTTCCAGCTTGCTATGTTGGCAGAAAAAGAATTGCAGGGCAGGCAGCAAAAGCCAAAGAGCAACTTCGGCGACACAAGATCGACGCCTGGAACGGTCAAGTCAGCTCCACCTCCTCCTGCACGGTCTGCTGCCCTCTACATGTCTAGGGCGCGTTTAGCAGCACCGGCATCGTCACAAGCACCAGAGGAGAAGAGTAAATCAACAGGTTCCCCTGCCCCGGTAAAGAGCTCTTCATCGGTTGCTTCCACGGGCCGCGCCCCCGGGACTATCTACCATAACTGCAAAGGGAAGGGCCACTTTATGAGGGATTGTCCAAGCCCGCGACGGACATTCCTTGCTACAGAGGACGGTGGGTATGTTAGTGCTATTGATGTTGAGGATGATTCGGCCCTTGGGGCTAACCATGCAGGTGGCGATGAGACGGGAAGTGACAGCGAGGAGATTCTAGGCACTGCCGCCACAGAGAAATATCAAGCATTAATTGTACAACACGTGTTGAGCACTCAAGTGGAGCAAGCGGAGATGCTACAATGACATAACTTGTTCCAAATGTACCTCATTGTCAAGGATCGCCGTGTTCACATCATAATTGATGGAGGAAGCTGCAATAACTTGGTGAGCTCAGATTTGGTCAACAAACTTGGCTTGGCCACACGTCCACATCCTCATCCATATCATATTCAGTGGTTCAACAATAGCGGTAAGGTTAAGGTAACACAATCTGTGAGAGTGCACTTTTTTAGTGGTACATACCATGACTTTGCTGATTTTGATGTGGTACCTATGCAAGCATGCTCACTTTTATTAGGACGTCCATGGGAATTTGACACCGGTGCCACCCATCATGGTCAAAGTAATAAATACACACTTATGCATAAGGGAAAGAAAATTACTTTACTTCCTATGACACCCACTGAAATTATGCAATGTGAGAAAGAGGTGCTAAAAATAGCAAGACGGAGAGTGCACTGTAATCTAAAAAATCAGTAAGTTGCTAACACCGTTTTCCCAACTAAGAAAGAGAAGAAAGTAACTAGCTCTAAGTCCGAGGGAATTAAATTGAAGGGGGTGTTATGCTTGCTACCAAATCTGATCCTATATCAATTAATGAGCTTGCTTCTCCTTTCTATGCTTTGATATGCAAGGAGGCGTTGTTCTCATTTGATGATACTTCTAGTTCTTTGCCTCTTGCTGTCATTAACCTTTTGCAGGAGTATAAGGATGTGTTTCCAGAGGAGATACCCCCGGGGCTGCCACCTATTCGAGGTATTGAACATCAAATCGATTTAATCCTGGGAGCAACATTGCCAAACCGTGCTGCATATAGAACAAATCCGGAGGAGACTAAAGAAATTCAGCGCCAAGTCCAAGACCTTCTGAACTGTGGGTATGTGCGCGAGAGCCTTAGCCCATGTGCTGTTTCTGTTCTTTTAGTTCCTAAGAAAGCCGGTAGTTGGCGTATGTGTGTTGATTGTAGAGCCATTAACAATATTACAATAAGGTATCGTCATCCTATTCCTAGGTTAGACGACATGCTTGATGAGTTGAGTGGTTCTATCATCTTCACAAAGATCGACTTGCGTAGTGGGTACCACCAAATTAGAATGAAATTGGGGGATGAATAGAAAACAGCTTTTAAAACTAAGTTCGGTTTATATGAGTGGTTAGTCATGCCTTTTGGATTAACTAATGCACCTAGCACTTTCATGCGTCTTATGAATGAAGTTTTAAGAGTATTTATTGGTAAATTTGTGGTGGTCTACTTTGATGATATCTTGATATATAGCAAGTCTAATGATGAACACTTGAACCATTTGCATGCTATTTTTAATGCATTGAGAGATGCACGCTTGTTTGGTAATCTTGAGAAGTGTGCCTTTTGCACGGACCATGTCTCTTTTCTTGGCTATGTTGTTACTCCACAGGGTATTGAGGTGGATGAAGCGAAAATTGAAGCCATCAAGATCTGGCCGACTCCTCAAACTGTCACACAGGTGAGAAGCTTTCATGGACTTGCAGGATTCTACCAGCGGTTTGTGAAGAATTTTAACACCATCGCTGCCCCACTGAACGAGTTAACAAAGAAGGGAGTTTCCTTTCAATGGGGTCCAGCACAAGAACAAGCTTTTAACATGCTTAAGGAGAAGCTTACACATGCCCCTCTACTCCAACTCCCCGACTTTGGTAAGACTTTTGAGCTTGAATGTGATGCCAGTGGTATTGGGATAGGAGGAGTGCTGTTACAAGAAGGTAAACCCGTTGCTTATTTTAGTGAGAAATTGAATGGGCCAACTTTGAACTACTCTACTTATGATAAAGAGTTATATGCTTTAGTTCGGGTGTTAGAAACTTGGCAACATTATCTTTGGCCTAAGGAGTTTGTCATTCATTCTGATCATGAATCCTTGAAACATATTAGAAGCCAAGCAAAATTAAATAAACGACATGCAAAATGGGTCAAGTTTATAGAGTCATTTCCATATATTATTAAGCACAAACGGGTAAAGACAATGTCATTGCTGATGCTTTATCTAGGCGATTTACTATGTTATCTCAACTTGATCATAAATTTTTTGGCCTAGAGACAATAAAAGAGTTATACGCTACTGATTTGGACTTTAAAGATGCTTTTGAAAACTGTAGAGAGGGTCGAACATGGAATAAGTATGTGCTGAATGAAGGATTATTATATCATGCTAACAAGCTATGCATCCCAGCTAGCTCCATTCGCCTTTTGTTCTTACAGGAAGCTCATGGAGGTGGTTTGATAGGACACTTTGGAGTGAAGAAAATAGAAGACGTGCTATCCACACACTTCTTTTGGCCAAAGATGCGGAGGGATGTCGAGTGCTACGTTTCACGCTGCACTACATGCAACAAAGCTAAGTCACGCTTAAACCCCCATGGTCTTTATATGCCCCTTCCTATTCCTAGTGTTCCTTGGGAGGATATATCGATGGATTTTGTCTTAGGATTACCTAGGACAAACGGGGGAGGGATAGTATATTTGTGGTGGTGGATCGATTTTCTAAAATGACATATTTTATACCCTGTCATAAGAGTGATGATGCTACCAATATTGCTGATTTATTTTTTAGGGAAATCATTCGTCTACATGGGATTCCCAACACCATTGTTTCCGATCGAGATGTAAAGTTCTTGAGCCACTTTTGGAGAAGCTTATGAGCAAGTTGGGGACTAAGTTGCTATTTTCTACTACATGCCACCCACAAACCGATGGACAAACGGAGGTTGTTAATCGTACTTATCCACAATGTTGTGGGCTGTTTTGAAGACGATTTAAAGATGTGGGAAGACTGTTTACCTCATGTGGAGTTTGCATATAATCGATCGGTACATTCTACTACCAAGGTGAGCCCTTTTCAGGTGATGTATGGGTTTAATCCACATGCACCCATTGATCTTTTGCCATTGCCTACTTCTGAACATGTGCATTTGGATGCTAAAACACGTGCTGATTTTATTCTGAAAATCCATGCAACAACTAAAGAGAACATTGAAAAGATGACCGAAAAGTATAAACTTGCTGGTAGTCAGGGTAGGCGACATTTATCCTTTGAACCAGGTGATCTTGTTTGGTTAAACTTGAGGAAGGATAGATTTCCAGAACTAAGAAAATCCAAATTGATGCCTCGAGCTGATGGTCCTTTTAAGATAGTTAGGAAGATTAACGATAATGCATACAAGCTTGAGTTGCCTACAGGTTTTGGGGTTAGTCCCACTTTTAACGTTGCAGATTTGAAGCCTTATTTGGGAGACGAAGATGAACTTGAGTCGAGGGTGACTCCAATTCAAGCGGGGGAGGATGATGAGGACATCTCCCATGCTACCATCCAAGGACCAATCACCCGTTCCCGTGCCCGACGATTTAATCATGAGGTGTGTTCGTTTCTTGCTATCCATAATTATGTGGCTAAGGATGGGATGCTACTTAATGGTGATATTTTGATTCATAGGAATATGGGAGAAGCACTACTGGACCAGCCACAAGAGGATGAGGTGTCACCCCAAGTCAAGTTGGACTCCACTTCAACTCTGAATTCGGTTCGGTTTCAGCAGACAGCACCTACATAAATGGGGCATAACTTTCTCATACGGAGTCTGATTGAAGAGTTCTTATATGCGTTGGAAAGATAACGACGACACCTTTCCAATGGATCTGATGCCACATTATGAATAATTACAAAGACATTGGAATTGTCAGAATAAGTCGTTAGGTGCTGCGACACCGTTTTGGGCCACTTCGGGCCTTGTTTTCGTTTCGGGTCTTAAGCCCAGGTTTAGGGTGAAACTCTTAGAAACCCTAGGTATAAATATTCTATAGTCATCATTGTTTAGGGCGGGTTTTGCTTAGATTATTCTGCCATCGTAGTTTCGCTGATTTCATCAGTTTGTAGAACCCCACTTCAAGTAATCAAACATTCCTCTATATTTGTGAGATTGCTTCTACTGTGTTCTTGCTTGTGTTCTCGATTCGCATGCAGGGATAAGCCTTCTTGGCGAGGTCAACCATGTTCGGGCGTGGTTGATAACCAACGGAGCCGTGGTGTAGCGATCGTAGGGTTCGGATCAGTTCTGATTGGAAGCTAGGTCGTCAATGTCGAGTTCTCCACACATCGTGATTATCCCCTCCTAACGGAAGATCGGGCACCCCCGTGCGCATCACTTTGAGGTCTTCACTGAAGTGTGAAAAGATGTTTCTGGAAGACATGTGCGCTGAAGGATCATATACGTGATGTATGATCCATACCTCAGCTTTGCTTTCTTATCCTTCTGAATAGCATCTATCTCATGAAAAATGTATCTGCCCACATCAAAATGTTGATTCTTTGCAATGTGCACCAATATCTGCCAAACTGGGTTATAAACAGCATCTGTATTGCCTCCCTTGGGCTGAAGTGTAACATTCAGAATCTTGACTAGATGCTTAGCAGTGATAGTGATGCCCTTGAAGTATACATGGTCTATAGGGGCATTGGCAGGGAATGAGAAGTTCCGAGGATAGAACTTTCTTCTGTCAGAGTTGGAGACTGGCTCTAGCTTGAATAGGTTGGGCATGCCAGGCTCCACTGATGCATGGAATAAGCTGTTGAACTCTGGAGCTGTTATGGAGAGCAGCTGACCTCTTGTTCTCTAGAGCATGACATCTTGATTTTCTTGTTCTACCCATACTATGGCATAGAACTCTTTGATGACCTCTAGGTCATATCCTTGTTGCAGATTGCAGATAAACTCAAGACCTGAGGCTTGGATAAGAGATGGAATAGACCTCAGTCTTGTATCTGTTAGAGCAGACCACTCAATGGCCTTGCAATCCACAAATCCCTTGGAGGATAGGATTTCATGATAGACACCCCTTTGATGATCATTGTGGAATCTGGGGTCTGTGCTGTCTGGTTCCAAGTATTTCTTATCCTCACTGAAGTAAGAGCAAGTTGATCTCATCCTAACGAAAGCACTAGTGCTCATTGAGGCAACTCTGCTCTTAGACTTCTTGGGGTCACTTTTGGGAAGCTTCTTGGCTGCAGCTCTTGAAATGAATTGCATCTGATTGGCCTCAGTCCTCAGAGCATAGGAGAAGATGTAATGATATTTTGGATTCTAGATCCTCTTCTTCTATTGAAGGACTGGGCGAGCTGTCTTCTTGTTCAGCTTCCTTTTCTGGTTCACTAGCAGATTCTGCACTGGGGGATGAGCTTTCAGCCTGGTAATCGTCATCAGAATCTGCTATTCGTTCTCTTGGCCTTGGTGGAGTTACAGATACTCCTCTGCCATCATCGGATTGACTTTCTGAGCTAGCTTCTGCTTCAGCTGAACTACTTGCCTGTGCCATAGGTGAGGACACAGGAGCATGAGAAGAACACTACTGCAGAAACAGCTATAGAAGCCATCTTAGCAGTGACGAGTACCAAAAAAACACGTCACTGGTAAACCAAAAATTTACCAGTGGCGGGCGTCAATTGTCACGTGTCACTGGTAAATAATTACCAGTGACGAGCATCTATTACTGCCCGTCACTGGTAACGTAGCAATTACTAGTGGCGGACGCACAGAGCAGCTCGTCACTGATATATATACC
>JAGXJF010003846.1:0-58352 GCA_019208055.1 Stipa capillata
TCCAGTATGCGGACTCATCTACGGCCTTTTTTTTCCGACCCTTTCCAAGCAAGACATTGACATCGTTAACCTTCTCGAATACCTCTAAAAAGAAAAATCACCGAATTATTGGATAAAATGATTCAAAAACTAAACACTAACCTTTGCTAACCAACAAGGAAGTATTATCTCCAACTATACTCTTCCAAATGTAGCTTCTCCACCAAAAAATCACCAGCAAATAGCTCAAAAAATCACCAGCAAATCGCCACATTTAAGACATATCTACCTTTGATTGTATGTCTGCTCGCGCAGCACAATTAATACTATGAATCATATTGGAGGCGGTTAGATCCACATAACCGCCTCAAATATCACCTATATGGAGGCGGTTATATATCAGCAACCGCCCCTGATATGTACTCACATATCCGAGACGGTTGATGATATATAACTGCCTCCATATAAGGCCATTATCCGAGGCATCAGAAATAAGTAACCGCCTCGGATAACATTGGAGGCGGTTATTTATTTCTAACCGCCTCTAATGTGGTCGTTATCCGTGGCAGTTGCTCCGGGACTCGTTATCTGAGGCGGTTTTTCGTACTAACCACTTCCGAAATATCTTATTCGTGGCGCTTTTACTTAACCGCCTCGGATAAGCCACCTCATATAGATGATTCTGTAGTAGTGCATGGTCCACTAATAATAATAGGTTCACCAAATTAATGGCTGGATTTTTTTTTAGAATTTCTAACATCTATCTCTTTTTCTGTTTTATTGTATTTTTAGTATATAATAGATAGATAGATTTTTAGCATGATTACAACACCGTAGGAGCACTTGGGCAACCAATATTTTGAATGATCGTGGAAACAAATATTTTGCATGATTACAACATTATACAACTCGAAGCACAATAAAAAGGAAACAATATTGCAACAAGAAACTAGGGAATAAAATCATTAAGTGTATGCAATATCATCCTCCTCTGCCTACAATAATTTTCATCTCGACGAGCAAGCTCCATGACGGTCATTGTGTCATGCGGCTTCAATTGACACAGTGACCTACCTAGCAAGGGAGGTGGAGGCAGTCTTGCAGGAGAGCAAGTGGCGTGATGCTGAGAACATCGGTGAGCTTCGGATGGTGAGTGTGCAGGATGTTGTCATCCTCCATGATGACGGTGAAATTGAAGAGTTGGCAACGTGACAAGCGAGAAAGCATTGGCCACTTTAGGAAGCATGACGATGTAGTAGACAGCGAGAACACGGATGAGCTCAAGATACCGACCGTGCAAGATGTTATCATCTTCCTCGATGATAGCAAGATTGGGAAGAATGCGGCGATTGAGCAAATAAGTGTTAGCCGTCATAGGAGAGCGTGAAAATGTAATAGATCGATGGTCCCGTTCCCGACCACCGCCAACAATCGAGCCCCCAGACGATGAGCGTGGAGGCGGATGCGGCCGCTACTACTAATTGCCGCCATCGAGATGAACCAAGGAAAGCGAGACATGGCACGGTTGGGTTTCTGCATTTTTTTGGTTGTGCAACCTTTGCCGACAAGTCTGGTCCTCAGGTTCATGACGAGGCGTAGACGAGGTAGATGAACGATGAACACATACGAACGGGTAAAGTAAATGAGACAAGATGTAGGGGCACAAGCTTTCTTCTCTTGATTTTTCTTCTCATCTCAAGTGTACAATGCAATGGATCAATGCCCCTATTTATAGACTAAATCCCTTCTTGGGAGTCAAGATAAGTGCCCACATAATGTGTTAGTGGGGAAACCTTCTCTTGACTTGGTTTCCCAACACCGTGGACTCCAAGGTTTCTCAACACTCCCACTTGGGCGCTTATCATGACGTGCTTATGCCTCATCAAAATTCCAAAAAATCCAGTGAGAAAAATTGGAGAAAGAGTGCATCATATATGCAGCTGCATGTTGTACTAGTTGCCTCATTAAAAACCTTACAAATGAGGAACTTTAGGAAAACTCATTGAAGGGAAAAAGAGTACAACTATTGAGTCAATTAATCTATTCTTGATCAATTGTGAATGATACTTCTACCAAGTATACCATTCTATTTATATTTCTAATCAGGGATTTGCTCCCCCTGAATATTGCACATATATAGCTGAAATTCATTTCAAGCTATCCTTTTCAGAAGTTGATGTTTTAACCCACATTCTTTGAAGAAAGGGATTAGAAAGAACTCGAACACTATAATTATCAACACTTGATTCTTCGAAAGGAATCAATTATATGAACTTGCATAATTCAAAATGTGATAATTAGCATCACGTATTTCCTCCCCCTCAAGATAGCCTCCATTTGAGCTTTTGTACTCTAACTTTTATGTTTCCGAAGAAACACTATGGGAAATATTGTGTGAGTACATTCTAGGTACACACAACATTTAAATTCATTAATACCCTTTATTGGATCGGCAGAGGGGGGGGGTCAATGCAAATAGCAACTGAGGTGCTACTGTAAGTGACAGAAAAGACGCAGCGAAAATAACTCGACAAAACACCGCAAAACTAGAACAGCAGTGTCTCACACCGGTGACATAGCTATGTCACACAGCTGAGTGACACAGCTGGCTTGGCGGAAAAATCCACAAATGTCCTTGGTGACGTGGAGCTCGTCGATAGCTTCGAAACGAGTCCAAGTTCACCGAATTCCGAGTTCAGATGCAAAAGTTATGATCAAAACATTGCATGTCCAAAGCAGCAGCAGTAACTCACACCTGTGGCACAGCTGTGTGACACCTGTGACACAGCTGTGTGACACAGCTGAGTGTCACAGCTGGGTGACACAGCTAGGTGACAGCTGTGTGACAGGCAGATTAGTCCAGAACTGTGATTTCGATCTAATTTTGAACCAATTCAAAATCTACCCAACCAAATCAAAACAAATTTGACAGAGAGGTGTAGGAAGGTCTTGTGAGTCTAAATCAAGTGTTTATCTCCATAAAAACTTCTCAAGTCAAGACATTTACCATCTTTTCTCCAATCAGCCCTAGAAGTGAGAAAAAGAGAAATTTTGGAAGAAAAGGAAGCTCGTGAGGAATCTTGATCTCAAATCAATATGGTATCATCTCACATGTCCCAGCAACCTATTCCAAACCCCAAATCACAGGATCAAACCCTCTACAAAGATTAATCACGAAAATCCCATTTCTTGCTTCTTTTCCAAGAAAACTCGAAATAGAGGAGGGAAAGGTTGAATCCTTGGGTATGCTTGGATGGATCAGTATAGAGATGATCTCCCCATCACTTACTTACCATACCATGGATCAATCCACAGGAAAAGCAAGAAAACAAAAATCCAAAAGAGCTAATGAAGGAAATAACTCAAGAACACAAAGAAATTGAGAAAATCTTTTGTATTGCATTTTCGTGGATTTTCTTGCTGTTTCAAAGGCCTCTCATGATTAGACCAAAACTCTCTTGAATAGCCCCTAACAAGGTGTCGACGATTGGTAAACCGGCGATCTTACGGTACTCGCGAGATGATGATTACTGGGGGGTAGGGACCTCTAGGGGCCAATCGCCAGGAGTTCTGACAGCAGGGAACAGCCATTTTTATACAGGTTCGGGCCTCCCTCAGGATAATAACCCTACGTCCTGTTGCTATATATTGATCGGGAACACGC
Source organism: Stipa capillata (assembly GCA_019208055.1). Taxonomy (NCBI): domain Eukaryota; kingdom Viridiplantae; phylum Streptophyta; class Magnoliopsida; order Poales; family Poaceae; genus Stipa; species Stipa capillata. The sequence goes on from JAGXJF010003846.1 coordinate 3,644, forward strand.
TTTACAAAGGGGGTATATGTTAGTGGCTATCCTAGGCCTGGTCGTAGACTAATCCTAGCTAATCCTCCGGGCTCGACTCCTTCGAGACTGCGGGTCTTCTAGAGCTTCGCCTCCTGACTTGACTTAGATTGACTTCTGGCTACTGGTTCCCCCCCTCCCCATGGGATTACTGATCCTTATATAGGGGGGTGCCCAGGGTCGTACTGGACGTGGACTTACGCCCGAGTAGGACTCTGGCCTCCTTAAACGTCGGGATTGACTTTCCTAGTTTAAGGGGAGTCTTCTTTCCTTAACGGAATTGCCTTATCGTCCGAGGATCTTTATTGGGTACGTGGTACCTTCCTAAAGCCTCAGGGAACTACGTACGGGTACCCCGAACACACGGGATACTGTACTACGCATCATCAAGCCCCCCATCAATACGTGAAATGAGGTCAAGATGGTTTGGTTGGAAATCTGCCCTTGTCGGGATGCCGCCCTGAGTAAGCGACCAAATTAGTCCTTGTCGATGACTTCTCCGAGTAGATTCAATCTCTTCCGAGTAGTCGCAAGAACCTTATCGGAACAACTTCTTGAAAAAAATCCAGAACGTTTTTCTAATCTGATCTGATCCGTCGATCACGGACACGCGTTCGCCTGGCGTATTTCTAGGAAACGGAACCATCGTGGCGGAAAATTCGCGTGGTGATGAAGAATCTTCTCTCTCTGGCCCATCTCTTGGGTCGTGGGTTGTCAGACCCTCTTTTTCTCGCGACGTGCTCTGTGCGCGAAAAAAGCAGCTGCCCGCATTAAATGCGATTGAACTGATCGTGCCGTGAACCGCGCCCGGCGATCGTTCAAATCCTTTAGGAGTCCAAGAATTGGGGTTTTGCCCACATTGCATTCCTGCCTCTTAGCACTCCTGTTCTCTTCATCGTCTTCCTCGCGCCCATGGCCGGGAACTCCTCGGCGGATAACTTGTGGCCACGCTCAGAGATGACCGAGGCAAATCTCGCGTCTTCCTTGGAGCTGGCTCTTATTCGATCAACCCATCAGGCCGAATTCCGGCCCGTCCGGGGGGAGCGATCCCCCAACCCTGAATCCGGCTGGCTGGTTATCTTTCCTGATTGTTTCCGGTGCGGGTTTTTCTTGCCTCCTTCCACCTTCTTACAATCGATATTCCACTTCTATCAGGTCGAGGTGGTAAACCTCGATCCGGCATCATACATTCTCCTTAGTGTATTCGCCCACCTATGCGAAGCCTACCTCGGAATCCGGCCACCGCTGGACCTATTTCGATACTACCATAAGGTGGAAAGAACCCAGAAGAAGATAGCAGGGGGCGCAAGCATCCGCCTCCGAGAAGAAAGGATCACCGAGTACATCGACGCCCCCGAAATCCGGCTCTTCCCAGGATGGGGGCATGGGTGGTGCTACTGCCGCCCCTCGTCTTCCTTGGGCATAAGGTACTGGGGAACACCGCCTGAAGCTGCATCCTCCTGGACCGATGAGGCCCTACTCGGCGCCCGCCTCCAGCATCTAGTCGGAGAAATCGCGGCCCTTCGAACTCGAGGCTTATCCTCTGCCGACGTGGCCGCCGACTTCATCAGACGCGGAGTTTGTCCTCTACGGTTCAGGGAAACAGGCGCTTGGGACTTGTCGAGTGATCCCTATCAACGGTGGAGAAAACTGGGTAAGTTTCTACCCTCTCACCAGAGTAGGGATAGCCCGTCGAAGTACCATAACCCTTCCTTTTGCCTTAAACAGCTCTCCCCGAAGCGGAGGTGTCCGAGAAGGTGGAAGCTCTCTTCACGCATGTACCTTCTCCTGACCGTCCGATGGTCCCTACATCGCTACCCCTTCGACCTCCCAACGAGAAGGAAGAGGTTCTAGCGGTAATCCTTTTTTCTATACGGTCTCTGATTCCTCACGCCCAACTCACATTGGTCTGGCGGGAAAAACCCCCTCTGCAGCAAGAAGGACGCGCGGTAGACGATCCGGAAGCTGGGCCCTCCATCCTTAATCGAGACTCGACCGCGGTTGACGTCCCGGGCCGTGGGAACGCTAATCCGGCTGAGAAGACGGAAGGAGCTACCCGGGGCGAGATAAGCTCCGTACCGCCGCCTTGTTTCCGTAAAGCAGTGAATTCTTCAGATCGACGAAGGCGCTTCAATTCACTGAAGAGGGCAAGGTACCATCTTCTTGCTCCCTGTTTTATCAAGCTTATCGATCTCTTCTTCTGATATGCGATCCACAGGGACTCTTCTCCGTCAGCCCCCGCGCCTGCCGCTGCTCTGCGGAGGAAACCATCCATCAGGTTACGTCCTGGTCGGGGCTCGGCGGGCAGGGCACCCTCCTCCTTGCCTGCCAAGGACCGGCCGACGTCTGAACTTTCTAGCGGGGAAGCTTTGGCCGAAGAGGACCCTATGGTGCTACTCGGACCCTTGATGGAGGTAAGAAAGACTCCCGCTCCTTAATGGTTCCGTCGACTGGTCCTGCCATCCTGACTGACCCGGGTGCCTTCCTTTCAGCGCGCCCGCGCTAACTGGGACTCTACTCGCGGTGAGGTCCACTCACTTCGCAGCGAAGTCAACTCGCTCCGCGGTGAGGTCCACTCTCTTCGCGGTGAAAATGGCATACTTCGAGACCAGTCGGCCCAACTTTCCGAATCTCTTTCTCGGGAGCAGGTGAGAGCTTCGACCGCCGAGGAGAGATTGTCGAAGATGGCGGACCTCCTAGAGCAGGTGCTTACTACAGTCGGCGCGTCTGTCCGATCCACCGAAGGCTTTCCTGATCGTCTGGCGGAACTGGATCGCGTGGCTCAGGAATTGTCCGGGCGCTTTCGTCTACCCGACTTGTAACTGCGTAGCCCTTGCGCATCAGACATGTACAACTTTTCTTCGGTAAATCACTTTTTTGACCGAATCCCAGGACTTTTTTAACCGAATCCTAGGACCAGCCCCCGATTGTTCAGTCGAGAGACATTCTCGAGTGGACAATCGACTAGCCTCAAACGTAGAACTTCTGGAGTTGGTCGATGTTCCAAGAATTCGTTAGGACTCGGCCGTCTTCCATTGCTAGCCGGAAAGATCCTGGTCGGGTAGCTTCGACTATCGTGTATGGACCTTCCCATTTAGGAGAAAGCTTATTACTGTTGCTTTTGTTTGTACGAGTCGTAGGACGAGGTCCCCGACCTGCAGTGAACGTTGTCGGACATGCCTGTCGTAATAGCGACGGAGCTTTTGCTGATATTGGGTGGCCCGCAGTAGGGCTTGGGTCCGTTTCTCCTCGATGAAGTTGAGGTCGTCCTCTCTTCGAGGGATTTCTTCCTTGTCGGAATATAGCTTCACCCGTGGCGATTTTAGGATAAGTTCACATGGCAGCATGGCCTCGGCCCCATATACCAAACCAAACGGAGTTTCTCCGGTGGCCCGATTAGGGGTTGTCCGTAAGGCCCAGAGGACGGAGGGCAACTCGCGAACCCAGGCTTTGGCGTGGGCGGAGAGTCTGTCGAAGACGCGAGTCTTCATCCCCTGAAGTATAAGTCCGTTGGCGCGCTCGACCTGTCCGTTGCTCTGTGGGTGCGCAACCGAGGCATAGCATATCTTGGTGCCGAGCTCGGTACAGTATTCAATGAAGTCGGAGCTGGAAAACTGGGTACCGTTGTCGGTTATGATTCTGCTCGGGACGCCAAATCTGGTCATAACGTTTCGCATTATGAACCGTTTGGCTGCCTCTGATGTGATCTGCACGACAGGTTCAGCTTCGATCCATTTGGTGAATGTGTCGATTGCGACGAAGAGGAACTTATAGCCCCCGGGTGCCACCGGGAATGGTCCTAGGATATCGAGACCCCACGCGGCAAATGGCCATGACAAGGGAATAGTTTGTAGTGCCTGGGCGGGCTGGTGAATGCGTCTGCGGTGGAATTGACACTGACGGCATCGCTTCACTAACTCGCTCGCGTCATGTAGGGCTGTCGGCCAATAGAAACCTTGTCTAAAGGCCTTTCCGACCAGGGTTCGGAAAGATGCATGTGCCCCGCACACCCCTCCATGGATCTCTTCGAGTAGTCTTATACCCTGCGTCTGAGGGATACACCGCATGAGCACTCCGTGCGCCCCTCGTCGGTAGAGGGCCCCATCGACCAAGGAATACATCTTGGCGCGCCGGGCAATTTGCTCGGAAAGTGTATCGTCCTCAGGGATAGTTCGATCGAGAAGGTACTTGCGGATGGACTCTATCCACGACTCTTCACGATCGAGGGGAGCGACGAGGTGACCCGCCACTCCCCTCGGAGCGTCAATACCTGGTGACGCCCTTGAGTGGTGCCTATCTACCACTCCTTCGTCCTCGGGTTCCAAAGAACTTACGGACGGCGTCGAGATCCTTTCTACAAAGGCCCCGGGTGGGCATGGAGACCGCGAGGAGGCTAGGCGGGCAAGACTGTCGGCTTGGCAGTTATCCTTTCGAGGGATATACCGTACTTCAAAACCAACGAACTTCCTCTCTAGCTTTCTCACCTCCGCGAGGTAGGCAGCCATATTCGGGTCTGTGGTCTGGTACTCCTTGGACACTTGCCTTGCCACCAACTGCGAATCTCCATTCACAAGGAGGCGGCGAATCCCAAGGGCAGAGGCAACCCGGAGACCGGCTAACAAACCTTCGTACTCGGCCACGTTATTCGTAGCCGGGAAGTCAATCTGCAGTATGTACTGCAGGCGTTCTCCAGTCGGGGAGGTCAAGACTATTCCGGCCCCCGCACCTTCGATAGTTAACGAACCATCGAAGTGCAACGTCCAGATGTCGTCCTTTGCTGTTGGTGATGCGGAGTTGTCGGGTTCCGTCCATTCGGTGATGAAGTCAGCGAGGACTTGCGACTTCACGGCCGTACGCCGGACGAAGTGGATATCGAATTCTCCGAGCTCGACAGCCCATTTGGCGATTCTGCCAATGGCTTCGCGGTTGCGGAGGATTTCTCCCAGAGGATAGGTGGTCGGGACCATGATCGTGTGGGCTTGGAAATAGTGTCGGAGCTTGCGAGATGTGGTGAGGACCGCGTATAGGAGTTTTTGAACTTGAGGATAGCGTTCCTTAGGCCCGTGTAGAATCTCGCTGATGTAGTATACTGGTTTTTGGATTTTCTCACGGTGCTCAGGAGTTCCGCGTTCTACTGTCAGTACTCCGCTGACTGCGGCCGGTCCGGCTGCGATATAAAGTAGTAACGTTTCTTCGGGATTGGGCGCGACCAATACCGGAGGGGTTGTCAGGTACTCTTTGAGTTCTTGGAATGCCGCTTCAGACTCCGCTGTCCATTCGAAGCCGTTGTGTTGTCGCAAATGTTTGAAAAATGGGATCCCACGGTCCCCTAATCGGGAGATGAATCGGCTCATGGCCGCCATGCAGCTCGTGATTCTTTGGACGTCTCGGACTGTTCTTGGAGACTTCATTTCAGCGATCGCCCGTATTTTATCGGGGTTCGCCTCGATCCCTCGGTGTGATACCAGAAAACCGAGTAGTTTTCCGGCGCAGACTCCGAAGGTGCATTTTTTTGGGTTCAGCATGATTCTGTTTCTTCGGAGGTTGGTGAATGTTTCCAACAGGTCCGAGATTAGGTCTTCTTTCTTGTTTGTTTTTACGACGAGGTCGTCGACGTATGCTTCGACGTTTCGACCAATTTGGCTGTGGAGGGCGAGCTGCATTCCACGTTGATACGTTGCTCCCGCGTTCTTTAGTCCAAAGGGCATTTCGAGTAGCAGAAGACTCCGAACGGAGTTACGAAGGAGGTTTTCTCCTCATCTTCCTGGCACATGCTTATTTGGTGGTAGCCTGAATAAGCGTCGAGAAGGCTTAGGTAGTCACACCCCGACGTTGAATCCACTATCTGGTCTATTCTGGGTAGGGGGAAAGCATCCTTGGGGCAAGCCTTGTTAAGATCTGTGAAATCGACACACATCCGCCACTTCCCGTTGGCCTTTTTAACCATGACTGGATTCGCAAGCCATTCGGGGTGCTCTACTTCCCGGATGAAACCGGCCTTTAGGAGCTTTTCGATTTCCACTTTGATGGCTTCCTTTCGATCCGGGGCGAATCGACATAGCTTTTGCTTCACAGGTGTGGCGTCTTGACGGACAGCCAGCCTGTGCTCAATCACTTCTCTAGGGATTCCGGGCATGTCGGATGGTTGCCATGTGAACACGTCTGAATTATCGCGGAGGAACGTAGTGAGTGACGACTCTAAATCTGAGTCGAGTGTCGACCCGATCCGAACTGTCTTGGAGGGCTCTGATGGATCCAGAAGGACTACTTTCACTTCGCCACGGGTTCTCACGGCCGCGTGGGTTTTTGAGGGTATAAGCTCTCCGCTCCCCGAAAGCACGTGGTCGAGGCTCTGCTTGTCGCAGAGGAGTGCTTCTCTAGGGGAGCTCCTTATCGTAAGTACGCCTTTTGGACCGGGCATCTTCATGCACTGGTATGCATAGTGCGCAGTTGCCATGAACTTGGCCAGGGTAGGTCGCCCTAGGATAGCATTGTAAGCCGTCTCAAAATCGACTACATCGAACAGAATTTTCTCCGTTCGGAAATTCTCCGGTGTACCGAAGGTAACCGGGAGAGTGACTTGCCCAATCGGCGTGGCCGACGAGCCCGGGACGATGCCATGAAAAGCGTGCGTCACCGTCTGGACGGATGACCGTGGCACTTGCATTGCGTCGAGGGCGTTGGCGAATAGGATATTGAGGGAGCTCCCTCCGTCTATTAGCACGCGGCCGACCCGGCAGTTGTTGATCGTGGGCTCGACCACGATCGGGTATCGTCCCGGTCGAGCACAGTTTTCGGGGCAATCGGCTTGGTCGAACGAGATTGCTACCTCAGACCACTTGATCGCTCGAGGGACTCGCGGAACACTCGCGAGGACTTCCCGGGCGATCGCCTTGTACTGCCTCTTGGACTCATAAGAGGTCGAGCCCCCGAATATGTGCTCTATTGCTCTGTCATGCCCTTGGAAAGGCTCAGGGGTGGAGCCCCTGTCTTTGGGAGATGTCTCCCGGCTGTTGTTGGCGACCTGAGGGTTTTCCTCGCGGAACCTCTCTCGCTCTTCCCGAAGGTATTTCTTGAAGATGCGGCATTGTCGCAGATCATGCGAGTCCGTCTGGTGGAAGTCACACCAGGGTTTGGACGCCTTGTCGGAGGATGTTGCGGGCTTATCCTTGGAGCGCGGCTTCCAGGTACGCTTCTCGGAGACATCAGCCATCACCTCGTCGGTTCTGGTCCTTTTCTCCTTGTTCCCTCCAGAGGGCTTCTTTTTGCGCTTGGTTTTGCGCGAATCGCCTCTCGATTGGAGGGGAGAACTGGTAGACTCGCCCCGCTGTTGCTTGATGTAACGCAGGGTTTCCTCCGCGCAGGCGGCCTTCTCGGCCAGGTCCATGAGCTGCCTGGTGGTTCTTGGTGGTCGCATGATCAGATCGTGCGTGCACATCTCGTTCCGACTGCCCCGAGTGAAGGCGCGGATGACATCCGAGTCCGTTATTTCGGGTATAGTGTTGCGGACAGCACTAAACCTCTTCGTGAACTCCCGGAATGTCTCATCTGGTCGTTGGACGACGAGGAACAGGTCGTCGACCCGACCAGGCCTCGGGAAGGTACCTTGGAAGTTGCCGAGTAGCATGTCGCATAGCTGACCCCAGGAACGGATTGTTCCTGGGGGGAGGTTCGTCAACCACGTCCTAGCGGCTCCTCTGAGGGCGGTAGGGAGGCAGTTGGCCATCACCTTCTCGTCGCCGCCGGCTGCCTCGATCGCGGTGGTGTAGATCTGGAGGAACTCCACAGGATTCGTGGTTCCGTCGTACGATTCGAGCGAGCCTGGCTTGAAACGAGAAGGCCATCGCACTTGTCGGAGTTCCTGAGACAGCGCTTGACATCCGCTGAAGGATCCCCGATAAGGCACGTTTTCATCGCTATTCGGGGTCGAGGATCGGCCCCGAGCACGGGTGTTGTGTGTGTGGTCTCTCCGAGAAGGTTGTTGCTCCTGTTGGCGCCTTTGACGGTGGCGCCGCTCGAGCTGTTCTCGGAGGTCCACCGGTTGCTCCTCCTGAGGAGACCGGTTTCTGGGGTGTCGTCCCTCCTGATCTCGTTCTTCCAACGGAGGAGGGGTGTGCACCCGAGCAGAGCTGTTGGTCACCGATCTAGCTCGAGAAGACTCGGCCTAGTTTTGAGCCTCTCGGAGGTCAGCCCCCAGCCGTTGTAGCCACTGTACGCCCGCAGGTGTAGATAGATCTGCCGCGGGAGGCTGTGACAGCAGATTGCGCACTTCCGCCAGTCTTCGAGCAGTTCGGGACACGTACTCCCTCGTTCCCGGGGGAGATCTCTCTCCAGCAGCGGGTAAATCTCCGTTCCGACGAGGAGTTCTTTCCCCGTCAGCGGGTAATCCTCCGTCCACGTGAGAGGCATCCAGCGTATTACGCGGCTGTGAGCCCCCGGGCAAATCTGGATCTATGGGGTCTTCTCGACCATCGTTGATCGCGAGTACCATGCGAGGTCCTTGACTGGACGATGTGTACTCGTACTCCATCGCGTGGTCCTCATCGGACACAACGCGGGTAAAGTCTTGATCGTTCTCACGATCAGAATTAGCGGGAGAAATCCCAGCCATGGGACTGGCCATTCCCGCCAGGGAGTCGTCGTTCAAGACCAACTTCCCGCTGAAGGCCCTGGCGCACTCGGTTCTGAAGTGGTCAGCCTCGCAATCCGAGTCCTCTCCAGGGGCGTATTCTCCGAAGTCAACTCGATCCGTTACCGGGTATGGGTCCATAGGGCCAAAGTTGTCGTAAAAACCCTGGTCCGAGTACCCAGTACGGGGCGAGATTGCGATCGGTTTTCCTGCCGTGCTTGCTACTTCCTCCTCGGACGAGGCCGAGGAGGGCTGTGCGAACGGCGCTGGGATCTGATCGTGCCTAGTTGCGCGTCCTGCCGACTTTGAATCTTCCTGGTCGGCTTGGTCCGGAGAGGTCCCCACGGTCGGCGCCATCTGTCGACGATTGGTAAACCGGCGATCTTACGGTACTCGCGAGATGATGATTACTGGGGGGTAGGGGCCTCTAGGGGCCAATCGCCAGGAGTTCTGATAGCAGGGAACAGCCGTTTTTATACAGGTTCGGGCCTCCCTCAGGATAATAACCCTACGTCCTGTTGCTATATATTGATCGGGAACACGCTTTACAAAGGGGGTATATGTTAGTGGCTATCCTAGGCCTGGTCGTAGACTAATCCTAGCTAATCCTCCGGGCTCGACTCCTTCGAGACTGCGGGTCTTCTAGAGCTTCTCCTCCTGACTTGACTTAGATTGACTTCTGGCTACTGGTTCCCCCCCCTCCCCATGGGATTACTGATCCTTATATAGGGGGGTGCCCAGGGTCGTACTGGACGTGGACTTACGCCCGAGTAGGACTCTGGCCTCCTTAAACGTCGGGATTGACTTTCCTAGTTTAAGGGGAGTCTTCTTTCCTTAGCGAAATTGCCTTATCGTCCGAGGATCTTTATTGGGTACGTGGTACCTTCCTAAAGCCTCAGGAAACTACGTACGGGTACCCCGAACACACGAGATACTGTACTACGCATCATCACAAGGGTTTTCACAATGCTTACAAAAGGGTTTAGAGATAAGCAAATCTTATCCCTCTATTTATAGTGGTGGAGGCATATCTCCCACCACTTGGGCCTTAAAGCCCACTTAGATGGCATGAGCACTTAGCACGCATCACAAAGTGTCTAAGTGACTCATTCGCCATTCATCATCTCCTTCTACCCTAAGCAACTAACCCTAAACCGCTTCCGGGCCGCCGCCGCCGCAGTTTCTTGATTATGCTTCGGTAGATTCCGCGTTTTTACCAAAACGCCCTCGCACTGACTTGGTCCTCACGTCTCGTCTCCACATGCTTTTTTGTCCTCCGCGTACATGCTTTTAAGCCGCACGATGTCGTCGCCACCTCCTTGACCGCATCTCAGCCCTCCAAACCTCATGCAGATCCATATGGCTGAACCATCGCCACACCCAACTCGCACCTGCACACAATAGACCAAGCAAAGCGTTGCGAGCACAAGATTTCAACTTGACCCAAGTCAGTCGAGAAAAATCTTTCATCCACTCAATTTTTCCTTGAGACAAATTGAGAAACTCAATCAACCACACATCAATGAATTCATGCAACCAAATATTCAAATCCAACAAAACAAAGTATGGCAAAATATTCATCACATATATTGTTTATGTCATCACATGACTCACAATCTCCCCCTTGATGAATATATTGCCAACATCTCTCAATCAAACACATTGGAGTTGGTTTAAAGATTTAAAAGCAATTGAGTTAAAAGAATTCACACTTGGCCAAAAGAAAGAGAAAGCAGGCACCGGGCCAAGTGAATGTTAACAAGAGTAAGATCCAGAAATATGAATGAAGGCAAAACATAATCACTGAAACTCCCCCTCACTCCTATAAACCATATGTCAATGATCTACTCCACATCAAAGCAACATCCATTCGTAATCAAGCTCAAAAATGCACACACATGCCTATCTTGCAGAAATATGCCAAGGGAATGATTGAAACCACTATTTCTCCCCCTTTGGCACTATAGTCATCAAGGGACTTCACGCCTCCCCCTTGACTATGGAATGAGAGAATTTCAAGAATAAGCATGTATGCATGGAATGAAATGGAATTTTTTGATTTTTCAGTTTTAGCGAGCTTTGAAGATTATCCAAAATGAGACACAGCAAATGCTAATATGCCAGATAGGTGCTCATCAAACCATAAAAAGACATGTATGTCAAGAAGAGCAGCTAGCATCTAAAGTTCTTAGCATATTAAAGATTTCACTAGTGATGAGTACCAGACTAGGTAGTCACAATTGCAATGAATCGAAACATGAGTGAAGTATGACAACCTAGCACTAAGCCATGACTAGGAGGACAACCGATCAAGATTAGGACCAAAATACTCTACAACATGCTGGATTTAAGTAATCACATGATTAAATGGATTAATCACAACCAAAATACAACCCCCTGCACGAGGAAGTATCTTGAGTGATTCATCCTAACTATTTCATGTTGAGTCCACATGATTATTTGGACTAGCCATAACCAAAGTACTACCTCCTGCACGAGCAAGTACCTTGAGTGATTATCCCTATTTTAGCATTTTTTACATTAGCATATGACAGATTTTAAGCATGTAGAGCAAAAATAGTGACTTTTGATGACAATAAGCACTTTTCGACCTAAGCCACAAAAACCTAGGCATGTTAAGTCAATAGCGGTCCTAATCAAGATTATCATGAAATCCTATCTTTGACCAGTCATAAACAAAGATCATAGTTGCAATACTAGAGACATGAGTAGATTCAAAAGCAATGAATTCCCTAGCACGCAACTCATCAGTCGATCAAAGATTTAAGTTCAAGTTGTTGTCCAATTAGGCTAGCATCGCAAATTCTTGAGAATGCATGTCAAAACATGGTGAAATGAGCTAGACAATCAAAATATGGCATATAGCGGACTCATAGAAATCATTGTTTCATCAAGGATAATAGACAAAGCTCGTGAAAATGTAAAGTGCACATGATATATCACAAATGATGCAAAATGCACTATGTTACACTATGATACAAAATGAGAACTCCCCCTCAAACCAGCCCATAGGGATGAACAATCCCTAACTCCCCTCTAAGTGCACAGAATCGTGTGGGATCTAAAGGCTTGGTAAAGATATCCGTGAGCTGATTTTCAGAATCAACAAACTAAAGCACTACATCACCCTTCTCAACATGGTCTCTAAGGAAATGAAACCGCACATCTATATGCTTGGTCCTAGAATGCTACACTGGGTTCTTAGCAATGTTAATAGCACTAGTGTTATCACAGAACAGTGGAACACTATCAAAAGATAACCCAAAATCCCGCAAAGTCGAAATCATCCAGAGAATTTCACTACAACAACTAGCGGCGGCAACATATTCAGCTTCAACAGTAGATTGTGCAATAGAAGATTATTTTCTAGAGGACCATGAAACAAGAGAAGTGCCAAGAAAATAACAAGTTCCAGAAGTACTCTTGCGGTCTATCTTACACCCGGCAAAGTTTGAATCTGAAAAACCCTGAATCTCGAGAACAGAAGAACATGAATACCAAAGTCCAAACTCAAGGGATGATCGAAGGTACCTCATGATGCGCTTCACAGCTTGCTGGTGGGAGTCTCTTGGCGAGGCTTGGAACCTCACACAGAGATAGACAGCGAACTGGATGTCCAGTCTTGTCGCCGTCAAGTAGAGAAGGGAGCCGATCATACTCCTAAACTCCTTCTGGTCTACCGCCTCTTCTTCTTCATCAGGACCAAGTGACGTTGCAGTAGACATCGGGGTATTGATTGGCTTGGCATCGCTCATCCCGAACTTCTTCAATAGATCCTTGGTGTACTTGGCCTGATAGACAAAGGTGCCCTCCTTTGTCTGCTTGATTTGTAACCCCAAGAAGTATTGGAGCTCACCCATCATGGACATCTCAAATTCCCTACTCATCATCTCAGAAAACTTGGACACAAGAGCATTAGAGGAGCCACCAAAGATTATGTCATCCACATAGATTTGCACTATTAGTAGATCATTGCCACGCCTAAGAAGAAACAATGTTTTGTCTACCCTCCCCATTTCAAATCCATTTTGAATCAAAAGCTCTTAAGTCTATCGTACCAAGCTCTAGGAGCTTGCTTAAGACCATAGAGAGCTTTGGACAGTTTGAACACATGGTTAGGGTATTTAGGGTTCTTAAATCCTGGAGGTTGTTTAACATAGACTTCTTCTTCAATGAAACTATTAAGAAATGCACTTTTCAATCCATCTGATAAAGCTTGAACTTCTTAGAAGCTAAAAACGCAAGCAAAATGCGTATAGCCTCCAAGCGTGCTACTAGTGCAAAGGTCTCATCAAAATCAAAACCCCCAATTTGACTAAACCCTTGGGCTACAAGTCTAGCCTTGTTGCGAACAACAATGCCATTCTCACTTTGCTTGTTCTTGAACACCCACTTGGTTTCAATGATATTGTGACCAAGTGGAGGCTCTACAAGCGTCCAAACCTTATTTCTTTCAAAATTTTCTAACTCCTCATGCATGGCATTGACCCAACTATCATCAGAAAGTGCATGACATATATCTGTGGGCTCAAAAGATGCAACAAAAGCTGAATGCGCAAGTTCTGAGGAAGGAATGGACCTGGAGCGAGTTACCCGCTCAGAGATGGCGCCGATGATCTGCGCTAGAGGGTGATCCTTCTGGAGGCGTTGTGGACCCCCATGATCATCTGGAACTCGAGTGGAAGTAGCCTCGGCAGCCTCTACCTCAGCTGAAGAAGAGGTAGGAAGCTGAGCTACCGGTGAAGGAGGTGCCACCACCGAAGATGAAGTCGTCGGTGCTGGACCCTCAGCTACAGTCGAAGAGGTCACTAGAGGACCAGCAGCTGTTGCTTGAGATGTGGGGGCACGGCCCACGCCATCTGGAAGATCGACTCGGACTCCTGTGAAACACCTGAAAGCTCGGGTCTAGCAGAGCTAGCCTCATCAAAAGTCACATCACAGGACTCCACAATGGTGTTAGTCTTAAGATTAAGCACTCGGTATCCTTTCGAATGTCCAGGGTATCCAAGATGATACCATCATAAGTGCACGACTCGAACTTGTCGAGAAGACCCTTCTTCAGGATAAAACATTTGCAATCAAAAACCCTAAGATGGGACACATTTGGTTTCTTCCCAAACATAAGCTCATAAGATGTCACGTGCAGAGAAGAACGCAGAAAAACTCGATTTGATACATAGCAAGTGGTGTTGACAGCCTCGGCCCAATACCGTCACGATGTGCCATACTCATCAAGCATCGTTCTTGCCATCTCAACCAAACTCCTATTCTTCCTCTCCACAACACCATTCTGCTGAGGGGTGCGTGGAGTGGAGAATTGGTGCTCAACACCACGATCAGCAAGAAAATCTGTGAAAGAAGCATTCTTGAACTCTAACCCATTATCACTGCGTATTTCCTTCAAAAAGCCAGGAAAGAGATTCAAGAGCCTCAAAGCCAAATCTCGAAAGAACTCAAATGCTTCAGATTTATGCTCCATGAAAAACACCCAAGAGTACCGAGAATAGTCATCAACTATGACATGAACATACCACTTTCCACCCGCCGATCGGACCCGTGCTGGACCTATAGTGTCCATGTGTAAAAACTGAGCTGGTCCATCGGTCTTCACCTGATTGATAGGTGGATGAGAAGCAGCAACTTGTTTGCCATGCCGACATGGGGTGCAAACCAAATCCTTGACCGGTTTGAGTTTGGGCAAACCTCTCAGAAGATCAAGACTACGAACTCTAGTCAAGTGGTCAAAACCAACATGCCCCAAACACCGGTGCCAAAGTTGAAAAACTGAAGAGCTAGTGGCAAGAAAGCATCTAGACTCAGAAGAACTAAAATCAGCAGCAAAAACTCTACCAGGGCGAGAAATACCAAAAGCAAGTGCACCCGAAGAGTCAAGAACACGACATCCATTCGTCTTAAAGCTCACCTCATAATCATCATCAATAAGTTGTGAAACAGAAATGAGGTTGTATCTCAGTTTACTCACAAGGGCAACATCTTTGAGGATGTTGTTGTTGTTGACTCACACTGCGCCCTTGTGTGTCACACGTCCACGGGAGTCGTCTCCAAAATTGATGAACTCATCACCGGACGTCTTGTTGAGGGAGGTGAACCATTTTGAGCTTCCAGTCATATGACGTGAACAACCGGAGTCAACGAGCCACATGTTCACCAACGCTCGCCGGTCAACCTACACAAAAGACCGAAAACGAGTGGACTCAGTATTGGGGTTAGTAAGCAAGGATTTTCGAATCCAATACTGAGTCACTCACTGAACAGGCACAGAAGATCGTGAGTGATTAGCATGCAATGCAACATCTCGAGCAACTCTACGACCCTGACCTAAAACGCACCGCGGAGAAATGTCACGCACTGGAGCACATGAATCACCTCCAAGAGGACGGCGAGAAGACTCTAAGCGACCTAAACCCACTACTGCAGAACACATCTCTACTGACGGGCGCTTAAACCCCTCCACTGATGGGTTTAGCGCCCGTCACTCCAAGAGTGTCAGTGGAGAGGTCCTTCTCCACTGACGGTCGCCTGCGCGTCAGCAGAAGTTGGACATCACTGATGGGCAATATTTTCTGCCCGTCAGTGTACTTATTTGGGGATTAAAAAAATTATTTAGATTAGCTGTGATTACTAGTAACAGCTTCCAGCATTACTAACAAGCACATACAAAGGTTCCAGCATTTGAAGTTTGGAAATAATTTGTACATACAAAGGTTGCATTTCATGAGAATTCAGACACATTTAACTATTTCATCTGTCACAATTACACTTAAGGATGAGTAACAACTATCATAACCAAACATACAGTAGCCCAGCCTAGCTCGACTAAGAGGTAGAGAAAGATGTGGTGGTTGATCATTTGAGTAGAGATCTTGCAAAGTGTTCCCTAGCTGTCGCTGGAGCTTGAGATATCGTCTACAGAGAACAGGCCATCACAGGATTAGATATACGAAAACTAACAAATTAAGGAAAGTACATGGATGGATAAAGAAACTACCTGCTCAGAGAAGGGAACGGAACCATCAGCCGCATTGGTGTTTGCATCTGTTTCCAGAATTATCCTACAAAAAAAAGAGATATTGAACTTTTCAGTTTGTTTACAATAGTTTGGCATGCATAAGAATGCAACTACAACTTCACAAGAAGAAAGTTTACTACTCCAGTGGCAAATACACAAATATTACGTGACATTGCCTAGATAAAAAGTACTGAATAGAAAAATATGAAATAACATAATCCAATGGGGACAAAGCAATGACCCGATAAGAGATCTATCATCACATTGCCTTCTTCAGTATGATTAATGTTTTTATCTTAACATGAATTCTTTTTCATTAGCTTGCCTACAAGTAAATAATGACAACAAGAGATTATCAATGAGAAAACCCTTTAATAAGTAGCAACTATGCTGAACAATTATCTTCCAGGGGGAAACCACATGATAACACGAATCCAAGAACCTACGTGTTCAAGAACAATCAATTCTACATTTTATTGCTTTCGAGGGAGCATGAAAACAGCGTCCTCAACTTCAAAAGATGCTCAAAGTATTCTGCATCAGAATAACAGACATTGTTGTTGACTGGTGCATCTTATCCAAGGCTCCATCACTTGGCCATTAAATTGCCTATGAGCTCACAACACTGGCCATCCTCTATGCTTAATATAGCACTAAATTTACCACTCCCCGGCAACTAAATACACTACAATCCACCTGCAAAGATGATAACACTGCTAAGTTTCTAACATATGCATGTCATTAGGAATAGCTTCCACCTGACAACGCCGCACAGTCTCGAACACCAGCAATCAACTGATTTCGCCACCATTCAAACGTAAACACGAGACAGCGCTAATTCTCAGCACGACCTACCACAAAATCTGCGGGCCGAGCCTTCGCGAGTTACTCAAACTACATGAACGAAACGAACAGGGGTAACCGCATCACGAGGCTAGGGTTTACCTGCTCGTCGTCGAGGAGGCCGGGACGCCGCGCCGCCATATGTGAGGCGGATGCCAGATCTGCCGCCGCAAGGAGGAGGTCGAGCCACCGCCGCCGCCGCTGCTGCTCAGGATGCCGGATCCGCCGCCGTCGTAGTAGGCATCGTCGGGATGTCGGAGGAGGAGAAGGAGAGGGGGGCACGGCAGAGCAGATCGAGGAGAAGGAGGAGGAGGTAGCGGCGTGGGCATGGGCATGTGTGTGTGTGGGCGTGGGCTTGAAAGCTAGCGGCGGCGGCGGCTCTGAGCGGCTGGAGGAGCCTGATGGGTTTGGGCGGCAGGGAGGCGGTGGGGCGGCCACGGTGGTGGGAGCTACGAGGGAGGCAGAGGAGGAGACGCAGTGTCGGGGAGGAAAGGGAAGCTCTTGCGGTGGAGGAGGGAAGGAGGCGGGGTGAGAGAGGAGATGGGGCAGCGGCGGATTGAGATGGGAGGAAGGGATCAGCTCGGGTTAGGGTTTTATACCAGGAGAAAATCGGGTGGACTACGTGGGCTGGAGTTGGGCCAAATAGATTTACTGATGGTCACCAGTTTTGGCCTGTCAGTAGAGGTCAAAGATCAGTGACGGGCTGGATTCTTTAGCCCGTCAGTAGAGCTGTGTGTTAGTTCTAGCAAGGCATCACTGACGGGTTGGAATTGCCGCCCGTTAGTGATATGTTTTTTGGCCGAAATCGCCATATTTGGCTGCATCTCCATTGACGGGCGGTCGTACGCTCGTCAGTGGTACACTACATGACTGACGGGCAAGGCAGCGCCCGTCAGTGGAGGGGGTCCAGCAGAGGCTTAATCTGAGGTAGTGACCCTGTCGCCTGCTAGAGCCACCAGAAACCTCAACATGTTGAGGCCTCGTGTGTATCTTAGGAGCACTCAACGCATTATTGCATCGTTGGATACCCCTAAGAGCACGAACACGGTAACGACGCTCCTCCTTGAGACGTCGAAAGCAAAACTCAACAAGATGACCATCCTTATGACAGTGAGTGCATCAGTATTTTACCCTCTGCAAGGTAGCACCAACTGAAGCTAAAGCACTCTTGTCCTTAAGAGATGAATCCAGATAGCCACCTGACTTGAACACTGTTCCCCTCTCCCTCTGAGCTATTGCAATTAAGCCTCTATCAAGAGAACCAATGGGATGAGGAGGATGATTTTTATTTTCTTCCACATGATTAAAACCTAGACCTTTGCCTAAGCTAACTCTAGACTTGTCTAAGATCATGTCAAGTTCTTTTCTACCTCTAAAAAATCTCTCCAAAGTTTTCTTGAGGTAGTCGACTTCCCTAAGCAAAGGAGCACATGTAAGACAAGCTCCTGAAGCTGACACTCTAACAGCTTTCTCATATTTTTCTTTGTATGCTCCTAGTTCAAGTTTTAGAGACTCACAAGACACACAAGCAATGCTACAAGTCTCAGCTACTATTTTCTTAAACCTCTCTCTAAATGCAGCATGCATAGCAGAAATATCATTCTCAAGTTCATGGCAAAATGTGCAAGTAGAGGAAATAGCATGAGAAGCATCAACAGGTAGCTTAGAAGCAGTAGCATTTGCCAAAGTGAGTTTTCTGTAAAGCTCAAAAATGTGTCTTCCTAAGTCCTGATTTTCTTCAACTAGTTGTGAGCATTTATCACAAGCAGGTCTTCTCATCTCAAGCACGGTTTGATTCAATTCTTTATTTCTATCTTCTAAATACTTGCATCTTAGACATGGAGAAGGCTCTTGAGTGCTCTTAGAACTAATGCTAGCCAGTTGTTTCTTAGCATTTTTAAGTTCTTTAGCAAGAGATGAAAAGATAATGTATCCAGCAAGAAAAGCAGTTTTAAGCTTGGCTAGATTGTCCTTATAGACCATGAGCTCTTGTATGACAAATATATGCAGCATGAAACCTAGAGCAAAGCACAATTTTATCTCATTCAATTGATTGTGAGGTGCTAAGCTAGAGGAACAACCAAGCGGTGCACTAAAAGGCAAACTAGCATGTGACAATTTGAGCATATCAATCTCTTTCTTAAGAGAGTCTAAGTCATCGTCCTTAGAAACACAAAAGGAGCAAGGGCTCGACTTAAGTTTATCAAGTTCAATCATGGATGACTTAAGCAATTCACTTACACTAGCATGAGCATCTTTAGCTTCAAGAAATTATTTATGCAAAACATCACAACTAGCACACTCATCATCACTAATTTTTTAGTTTAGCAATTTCTAGTGTAAGAGAATTAACTTTCTTAGTTAGATCTTTAGATTTCTTAATTGAAGCAAACAGAGTATCATTTTGCACATCAAACATATCAAGCAGCTTATCATGTCTAACTCTGAGCTCATCAAAAGTGAAGCTCACCTCGCTTGCAAGATCTTCATCATCGCTCTCTTCCTCAGATCTCGCCATGAAGCACATGCTGGTGAAGCCATATTCCACCTTCTACTTACCCTTCTTCTTGTGCTTGGGCAGCTCTGGTTCATCCTCGCTTGAGGAAGAGGAAGATGAGGAAGAGTTGGTGCTGTTGTCACTATCTCCAAAAGCAGCGAGAGCTCGACGAAGGTTCTTCTCTACCTCACGCATCTTGGGCATTGATCCAAGCGAATTTGGGTGACAGATTTGGGTTGCTTCCACTCTTGAACGGCTTGTACTTTACTCAGGTCTACAGCAATACCTTCTGCTGAAAGAACATGACCCAGAAATTCCACTTGGGATTTCCAAAATTCACACTTGGAGAATTTTGCGTACAGCCGATGATCTCGGAGCTTTTCGAGCACCTTCCTCAGATGGTTTTCGTGCTCCGGTTCAGATTTAGAATAGATGAGGATATCATCGATAAAGATGATCACAAATTGATCAAGATACTCCATGAACACCGAATTCATGAGTTGCATAAAAGTGGAAGGAGCGTTGGTTAACCTGAAGGACATAACGGTATATTCATATGACTCATAACGAGTTGTAAAAGGAGTTTTAGGAATGTCTTCAGATCTGATCTTAATCTGGTGGTAACCCAACCTGAGATCGATCTTGGAGAAGACACACGCTCCAGATAACTGATCAAACAGGTCATCGATTCGAGGAAGAGGATACTTGTTCTTCACGGTGAGCTCGTTTAATGGGCGGTAATCAATTACCATCCGCAAGCTCGAATCTTTCTTCTTCACGAACATAGCAGGACAACCCCACGGTGAGGAACTAGGCCTAATGAAGCCCTTATCTTCAAGCTCTTTGAGTTGTTTCTTCATCTCTAACAACTCATTCGGGGGTATACGATATGGACGCTTCGAAACAGGAGCAGTTCCAGGCGGAAGATCAATAACAAACTCTACCGCTCGATCAGGAGGCATACCAGGCAATTCCTCAGGGAAAACATCTGGATACTCACAGACCACAGGAACAGATTCAAGTCCTTGGGTATAAGTGCCACACACGGCGAAGAGATGCCCTGACAAGGGTGGCGATACAAATTTCACTTCCTTGCCAGAGTTGGCAACAAGAGAAACGAACCTTTCGGCACAGTCTATTTTTGCCTTGAACTGGACTAACCAATTCATTCCCAGAATAACATCTAGCCCTTCCGATCCCAGAACTACCATATCAGCTAAGAACGCTTCTCCACCAATTTCTAACTTAACATCCTCACAGACAAGCTCGGTCCTCAACTCCGAGCCGGGTGTTGCAACAATGAGGGGATGATGCAATGCTGATGATGGAACATGATTCTCATGTGCAAATTTGCTGGATATAAAAGAATGAGATGCCCCGGAATCAAAGAGAACTAGAGCAGGAGCTGAGTTGACAGGAAGCGTACCCAGAACCACCTCGGGTGCTTCCTGAGCCTCTTCGGCAGTGACATGATTCACCCTGCCACGGCCAGAAGGTTGAGCCTTGTTAGGAGCTGGACCCCTAACTTGAGAACTTGCACCTGCCTGTCCTGACTGCATCTTCGGGGCAAAGGCATGCCCTGTGTGCGGACGAGAGCAACGACTTGCAAAATGTCCCATACCTCCGCAGTTAAAGCACTGAACCTTACTCAGGTCAGGAAAAGACCGCGGCTGCCCTCCTTGAGGACGAGGTTGAAAACCCTGCGGCTGAGGACGAGGAACGAAACCCTGCGACTTTTGCGGGTACGACCCAACTGGACGGGGTGGTGGTGATTGCCACACCCGCGGCTTCTGAGAGTTACCTGCAGCAGACTTCTGCATCTCCCTCTCGCGCTTGCGAGACTTATCCAAAGCTGATTCCTTGGCTTCCACTTTAACAGCCTTATCCACCAGATGCTGAAAATTGTTCACGTCAACAGTAGCAAGTTTAGCTTGCATATCCTCATTCAATTTGCCCATAAACTTTTCCACCTTATCTTCATCTGTAGATACTTCACGCTGAGCATAACGTGCCAGGTGGTTGAATTCACGAAGGAACTCCAACACAGACTTTTTACCTTGTCGGAGATCCCGAAATTCTTCCTTCTTTATCGCCATGACACCGGCAGGAATATGGAATGCTCGGAAACCAGTACGGAACTCTGCCCAGGTGACAACATGGCCAGGGGCTTGCATGGCGAGGAAATTATCCCACCAATCCGCAGCAGCACCCTCGAGAAAATGAGAAGCAAAACTAACTTTATCAGCTTCAGCACATTGAGCTAACTGAAGCTTTCTTTCAATAGTGCGAATCCAGTTGTCTGCTTCCAAAGGATCATCTGCCCGATCGAAAATGGCTGGTTGAGTTCGCTGGAAATCAGCCAGACCACCACGAGCTTCCCACCTCCCGGGCTCTGATTGCGCACCAGCTGTTCGAGAATCCGATTCTGAGTCGCCAGTAAATCCGCAATATTAGGTTGCTGAGGAGGAGGAGGTGGCACTTCCTCCTCATCGCGATCACGACGAGCACGACCGGCTCCACGAGTTCCCGATGCCATCCTGTTGCAATCATTCGACAACACGATGAGACGACAACACGAGAGGCTGGAAAATAACTTTCCACGATAGTAAGGCAAGGTATTCATGAACATGTTACATTAGTTCATACACATTTTCAGGAAGAAAATGAAGTATAGAACGAATGTAAGAACGATTGACAAAATACACAAGTGTATTAACACGTTCAGCATAGTTCATTACATGGGGCTGCGGTTTAAATCACCATAAAGGGGAGATAAATATACACAAGGTACCAAAATTGGCAGCCACCAATACCTGCTTACAAGCCTCCAAAAGCTATCTAAAGGATTAGGGTTTGGATCAACTTTACATTCCAAAACTGCGACCCAAACAGAAACTAAGATTAAACCACACCGCTTATGGACTGTATGGAAACCCTTCATGACGACGAGTCTCCATTGCCTCCAAGTCGGTGGGAAGAGGGACCATGGTGTGGAACAAAGGGATTCCATGGCCAAACTGAGGAGTGACGGTGGGGATGCGACGAACACCACCCACAGCCATTTGCAGACGTAGAACATTAGGATGAATTCCAATCTCTGTCCCACCCACTGATGGATATCGGTACACCCACGGACCTCCTTCATAGACCGAGTAGATGCCTTCCCCGGTCCAGAAGTGTGGTGGTGGTGTGAAGAAATTCCCTTGGTGTCGAGCCAACTCAAGAGAAACGATGAGACGGTGACGATATCGTCTTCTCTCGAACCCACGAGCACGATATGCCACATCCAAAGATCGGACAAGGCGGCCCAAATGAGCTAGTGCCACATTAGGCTCTTGGGTAAAATCTTCAGGTGGTACCACATTCTCCATAGGAGTTCGTGACGGAAAGAAGGAGAAAGGGCCTTCAGCAAGACCCGGAAGCTCATAGCAAAGATGACACATAACCGAATATGCTGCATCTTGGACAACAGATTCTAATTCTGCTCCATAACCATTAAAGAAACGCGGCTGATGAGGAGGGTCATTCTCACGCGGTTGAATGAACACGCGTGCCCGATACTCATACATGCCGAACCCTAGGGTAGCTCTATGCACGAGATATTCTGGGAGATATCGAAATCCGAGTTCCCGAAGCATATACAAAAGCACTTCCGGAAACCCTTCGACATCCAATCCATGGGTAGCATGCATCAACTGAAAAGAAGCCATCTGACAAACAAGGAACAGGTCAAAATCAGCCACAAGCATAAACAAACGCAATAGAGAAGAACTTTAGAACTAAGATCGATGAAGATGAGAAATAAAGAAGCAATCTACTTACTAAATTTTAACATAAGTTTTTAATTTTGCAAATAGTTTTCTCGACATTGCCGAGTCCTAACTAACGCCCACCTACAATTGGCTTCCTACAGTCTGCTCGGCTCTGATACCAAGCTGTCACTGACCCGGGATCCACATATGGTTAGGGGAACGCGAAGTCGCCAAGGACCGAAGGACTCGTCAGCCCGGTGGCACGGTACCTGCGCCGTACGCACCCAGACGGAACGATCCGACACCCGCCACATGCGAGCCAGCAGGAAGCGACCAATCTTCCCGGAACCACATATAGATCCCTGACCCAGTGAAGGGGTAGTACCGCGCGATAAGAGTGCGCTCCATGATAGTCATAGGAGGACTAGAGCCCGGGATATGCATCCCCTCAACCCAACCTAGCCACGAGGTGCGACTCCGGAAGGTCCAGCTCTGCTCTGCCGTCAGCGCGAAGCGTGACAGTCGTAGGAGACTTAGCGAGTACGGGACGAATCCCCTGGATCGACTTCACCAGAGCTACACAGGACTAGTGGTTTGCTCACCTCTGCCATCACAAAGTGCAATCCTAACCCGCAGTAAGACCACTGCCCAGTTGCCCACATACTCCATCCCATACACGCATTGTACATGGGCAACCGGGATAACAACTCGTATACCATAAACAAGCACTACAGTACTATATTAAAACTAGTTGTCCACTTGGTGAACTTTACAACACTTTAGTCGGCGATAACCGGAAATTTAGTTGAGACTGAAATATTTACAATGCAGCGGAAAAGAACCAAAAGCCCCGCAGTGGTGCATCAACCACTGCACAACAACCAAACCAGTCCCACAAGACGAACGCGGACCAAGGAAACCATTTGGATTAAACTTCATCACAGAACTCCGCAACAGTTGGCTCACCTGCAAAAGTCTAGGAATATCCTAGGTGAGTACAAAGGTACTCGCAAGACTTATTCGTGCTTGATTCCATGTCCTACACATGCTCACTACTACAGGAATTAAACATGATGCAATTCCATCGAAATAGTACATAATCGAAGTAGTAACCTAGTTCATAGCATAATCATAACTGATAGAATCAACGTGAACTTCAGGATTCAAATGCATACAAAGTAATCAAGACAATTGGAATATCACATTGGGGTAGCCCACACCCATTAAATTCAATCCACCTCTTGGACCGTTGCCGGCAATACGATCACCCTGGACATGATGAGTGCATTTCCCTTGGAGGTTGCAAAGCTCCAAGTGATATCGAGACTTACCTCAATCATTCCCGGTATCGATTCCGCTACGTCCGCGAGGGCTATCAATCCATTTCATATCACATTCAATTAACTCTCGGATCGTTACCGACAATAGATCACCCTGGACATGGCAAGTGCATTTCACCCCAAGTGATATCGAGACTTACCTCAACCATTCCCGGTATCAATTCTTGGTAACGTCCACGCGTGACAGGGAAGTAACACTCCGGCATGCGGTTGGTGTGTGACCAATCTCAAATTCTAATCACCAAACCCCTGGGTCACTTCAACACTTCAATTAACACCAACCGTATCCATTGCGTACGCCCTCGGCTCTCCCAACTCACTTAACCAATTTTAGTTGAAAGGGCAATAAGGACGTTCTCAACGCAACGATACACCCTACGCATGCTAGTAAACTCAATTCCAATACATAGATCAAACAATCATTCGTCCACATACGCAATTACGAAAAATAAAAGAATGCAACAAGCTCTGCTTGCCTTCGTCGTAGGATTCGGAGACTTGAGTGAGCTCAACGTTCTGCGGTTCTTCCTCTTCGGGCTCTGTCGCAAGCAACACGAGGCACCGGAAAGGAAGTGGTAAGAAGGAATGAATTCCAGCATGTATGCATGATGGATTGCTATGCATGAGATGCTAGGGTTTTGAGATATGAAACATGCTTCAGTTCACATTTGAAGAATTAAAGTGGTTACCCTAGTAGCTACATGCATGAGTTATTGGATTCAAGTTTATATTAGGGTTTGTAATAAGAAACATGTTTTGAACTGAATCTATAAAATTCAACTAATGATTTTAACATTCATATGTATGGCCTATGGAGTTCAAGTCCCTATTAGGGTTTAAATGGAAGTGTCATAGGGTTTTATATGTGAGCCTTGTGAAAACATGAAACAATCTTAAATAAAACTTAGTATGATTATGGGCATATAAACTTGTAAGTCTTGGAACTAAAGTTACAAGATATAGCACTTAAACCTAAATAACCTTTGGCATTAGCTTCAAACACTTTTAATATTAATAAGAAGATAACCTGTATAACATAGCATAAGCAACCCTAAACAACCCCCAAACTCACCCTGCTCACTCCTGCCCTTATTGCACTAGAAAGGAGCAGCCCGGAAGGGATTCCGGATGGCCCGGAATGAATTCCGGATGACCTGGAACAGCTGCTGAAGAACTCGGTTTGAGCTAAGAAAAGGAAGGAAGAAGGAATGAGGGGAAGGAAGGGAATGTAGGAAGAAGGAAGGGGGAGGAGAGGGGTTAGCTCACCAGGGCGCCGGCTCACCGGAGTTGGCGCCGGAGCTGAGGAAGATGATGAGGAGGAGGAGGCTGCTGTGCTGTTCTTGAAGAGAAAAGGAGAGGAAAATAGAGGGATTAAGTGGGGAGGAGAAAAAGAGGTAGAGGGGGCCCCTGGGGAGGCTTTTATACAAGGGCCAGCAACCCCTCCACGGAGGTTCCACCGCTCACCGCCCCCCAACCGGCGACGGCACGTGTCCTCAAAACTAACACTCGGATGATCACCCGGAAAACCGTCTGGAGGATGACCCGGAATCCGGGTCACCCGGACGTAGCACCCGGAGGGTCCGGATGGAACCTCCGGCCCTCACAAAAACTCGGCCAAAACCCTACTGGACTCACCCAGAACTCAACTCGGAAATCACCCGGATGGTTCCGGGTTCACCCGGATGCTCATCCTGGAGGCTCCGGATTGGACCTCCGGTGGCACCGGGATCCCAAATTGCTCTCTGGACTCCCCCGGAAGTTGACTCGGAATCCGCCCGGAATCCGGACAACCCGGAGGTTGAACCCGGAGGGTCCGAGTCAAGCCTCCGACTGACCGACTCCCCCAAAACCCTCTCTGGACTCACCCGGAAGTTAGTTCGGAATCCATCCAGAAATTCCGGGTCACTCGGAGGTTGCGTCTGGAGGCTCCGGACCAAACATCCGGACCAAGCGCAGAGAAGAGAATTTTGCAAATTTTGAGTTTTCGAAATGAGATAGGCACGTATTCTATAAAACCTAACTATTTAACATTCAAGTTTATGCAAGGTTGTGTATGGATGATGCCATGTATACATGAGGCAAAATAGAACTTTATTTATATACTTGGATGGGTGTTACAGCGAGACCGGGCTCTGATACCACTTGTTGGATCGGTGGCTTCCGACAGAGGGGGGTGAATGTCGGTTTCTTAAAAATTCTTCTTCAAATTCAAATACAAATAGCAACTAAGATGCTACTGTAAGTGACAGAAAAGACGCAGCAAAAATAACTCGACAAAACACCGCAAAACTGGAACAGCAGTGTCTCACACCGGTGACACAGCTGTGTCACACAGCTGGGTGACACAGCTGGCTCGATGGAAAAATCTCCAAACGTCCTTGGTGACATGGAGCTCGTCGATAGCTTCAAAACAAATCCAAGTTCACCGAATTCCGAGTTCGGACGCAAAAGTTATGATCAAAACATTGCACATCCGAAGCAACAGCAGTAACTCACACCTGTGGCACAACTGTGTGACACAGCTGTGTGACACCTGTGACATAGCTGTGTGACACAGCTGAGTGTCACAGCTGGGTGACACAGCTAGGTGACAGCTGTGTGACAGGCAGATTAGTCCAGAACTGTGATTTCGATCCAATTTTTGAACCAATTCAAAATCTACCCAACCAAATCAAACCAAATTTGACAGAGAGGTGTAGGAAGGTCTTATAAGTCTAAATCAAGTGTTTATCTCCATAAAAACTTCTCAAGTCAAGACATTTACCCT
Organism: Stipa capillata; assembly: GCA_019208055.1. Classification (NCBI taxonomy): domain Eukaryota; kingdom Viridiplantae; phylum Streptophyta; class Magnoliopsida; order Poales; family Poaceae; genus Stipa; species Stipa capillata. The sequence goes on from JAGXJF010003846.1 coordinate 30,541, forward strand.
CTTTTCTCCAATCAGCCCTAGAAGTGAGAAAAAGAGAAATTTTGGAAGAAAAGGAAGCTCGTGAGGAATCTTGATCTCAAATCAATATGGTATCATCTCACATGTCCCAGCAACCTATTCCAAACCCCAAATCACAGGATCAAACCCTCTACAAAGATTAATCACGAAAATCCCATTTCTTGCTTCTTTTCCAAGAAAACTCGAAATAGAGGAGGGAAAGGTTGAATCCTTGGGTATGCTTGGATGGGATCAGTATAGAGATGATCTCCCCATCACTTACTTGCCATACCATGGATCAATCCACAGGAAAAGCAAGAAAACAAAAATCCAAAAGAGCTAATGAAGGAAATAACTCAAGAACACAAAGAAATTGAGAAAATCTTTTTGTATTGCATTTTCGTGGATTTTCTTGCTGTTTCAAAGGCCTCTCATGATTATACCAAAACTCTCTTGAGCAGCCCCTAACAAGGGTTTTCACAATGCTTACAAAAGAGTTTAGAGATAAGCACATCTTATCCCTCTATTTATAGTGGTGGAGGCATACCTCCCACCACTTGGGCCTTAAAGCCCACTTTGATGGCATGAGCACTTAGCACGCATCACAAAGCGTCTAAGTGACTCATTCGCCATTCATCATCTCCTTCTACCCTAAGCAACTAACCCAAAACCGCTTCCGGGCCGCCGCCGCCGCAGTTTCTTGGTTATGCTTTGGTAGATTCCGCGTTTTTACCAAAACGCCCTCGCGCTGACTTGGTCCTCACGTCTTGTCTCCACACGCTTTCTTGTCCTCCGCGTACATGCTTTTAAGCCACACGATGTCGTCGCCACCTCCTTGACCGCATCTCAGCCCTCCAAGCCTCATGCAGGTCCATATGGCCGAACCATCGCCGCACCCAACTCGCACCTGCACACAATAGACCAAGCAAAGTGTTGCGAGCACAAGATTTCAACTTGACCCAAGTTAGTCGAGAAAATCTTTCATCCACTTAATTTTTCCTTGAAACAAATTGAGAAACTCAATCAACCACACATCAATGAATTTATGCAACCAAATATTCAAATCCAACAAAACAAAGTATGGCAAAATATTCATCACATATATTGTTTATGTCATCACATGACTCACACCCTTCACAATTATTTCTGTAAATTGTGGTAAGCTATATCTTGATGTTCTGGTATATCCATCCCACTTCATTAAATTCGTTCATGAATAATGTGAATGGACATATCATGGAGCAATATACATCATCAATGTGCAATTATAACCATACTTCATGGTCACATTCCTTCAAGTTTGAGATGGGACTGTTCATGGCAAGGTTATAATCAGCAACAAACGCAAAGTCTTGGAATCCCAGATTATTCCACTGGTTCAGCAATATCTCTATGGGCCACACCAAATCGGGGTGGTGGAACCACATTCTAAGCGTATCCCATAGAACCTTCGGGTTCTCCATCATGTTCTCATTTTTTAGGTCCTGAGAAATGCAGTTATTCCGGATTGCTAGTGCTATAAAGTTGTCCATCCTAGGGACTACTACAATGTCATCTTCTGGTGTTGGCAAGTTGAGGACATGGGAAAGGCATCTACTTTCTAGCAGTGCTTCCATGGCGGGGGCCCAAATTACATAATTATCCCCTTAGGTAACGAGTACCCCAACATCTTGTTTAGCATGGCCATGCATCCTACATTATCCATGCAATTATTGCAGAAGCTTACTATAGGTAAACATGCATGGATAATATGCAATTAATGGTATAGAAATCCTTATGATGGTTTCAATGCTTTTCTATGCATTACTATAATCTACTGCTATTTCAAATGATTAAAAGCAATACAATCCATCACAATTAATTAAAGACAGTAAATACAATAATCATAAAGTATAGAGTAAATAATAACAAAGTCAAACAAAATGTTAAAATTGATTGAAAATTTAGTTTCCTGAGGCCCTTCTATGCTGGATTATAAGTATTCTGTTAATGCTATTGTCTATAGGGGCTTCTGTGCAAGATTTTAGAACTAGAAAAATCATGCACCTAGTTACAAAAAAATACGAGGGCCTCCATGCATAATTACATGCCAATATATGAAATACATGAAGATTAAAAGTAATATTCAAAATTACAATTAACCCTAAATAGTAAAACACATAAACAAAGGCACGTAATCATTAAGGGCATGTTTAATAATGGGAAAATCAAAATTTGATACAAAATTTGAATTCCCGAGATCTTTTTTACGCTAGAAACAAGTTTTTCTACTAAATTTGAAGTCTACAGGGGCTTCTACACAAGTTTTTAATACTCAAAAAAATTTGCGCGTAATACAGACAAGTTCGAAGGCCTCCATGCAAAATTCCCATACGCGGGCTACCCAGGCCAGTAGACCGGCTTACCGGGCTAGTTAGACCGCCTCTACGAGCTAGTCAGATTGCATGCTGGGCCGGCCAAACCAGCGGCCCGTGCCCCCCTCCTTTTCTTTTTCTCGCAGACCTTTCTGGGCCGTCCCGTCACGCGCACTGCCCCCGGCCCATATGAGGTCGGTGGCGGTGGTTAGGGAAAAACCCAACCACCCAAGCGGCAGCGGGGTTGGCTTAAATTGGCGGCGGGGTCGGCTTAAGCCGACGGTGGGACAGGGGTGGCGGCGGTGCGTGGGGGGGTGCGGTGGCGTGGCGCGGCATGGACGGCTGCGGGCCGGGGTGCGGCAATAGCCCGGGAGGCTGGTGGCATAGCGCCTTAAGCCAGCCGCACCGCCAGTTTAAACCGGCGGTGGCGGCGTGCGTGGGAGCACAGCGGGGCAGCGGCAGTGCGAGGCGTTGGGGCGAGCCCAAGTCGACTGCGCGGGTGGCCAACTAGGTGCGGACCCGTGTGGTGCGGCTTGCGAGCACACCCGTGAAGGGGCGGCAATGCAGCTGCCCTCGCACAATCCGACGGCGCGTGGGTGCGAGGTGACCAGAGGTGGCCGGCGGCGTGGCTGCTGCCATGGCCAGCGGCATGCAGTAGGGGCAGCCATTCGTGCGGCTGTTTTTGGCCAGCCGGCATGTGCGTGTGCGGCGGCCACGGCTGCTGCCGGTGTGCTGTGCGTGCGCGTGTGCCACGGCCAAACGAATGCGGCCGTCTCGGCTGCGTGGCCGCGCCGTCGAGGCCGCCATGCGGGGCGACGCGACGTGCCGTTCATGCACGCTCGTCGTCTTCTCACGGTGATTGACATCTCCCCATTTCGATCAGCTTGGCCGGTGATTTCAATCGGCAACGGATGTTTCTTTTGGAAAAAGCGATTGGCATTGGCCGGCGACTTCGGTCGGTGACGCTTTTTCGGGGATCTTGGTCACGGTGTAGTCAAGTTCCTAGATCTCTTCGATCACGTCGTAATACCTACACTTCTTACCCTGATGACCAATTCTAGACTCCTTCGTTACACCGTAATTCTGGTACGTACTGCGCCGGTCTTGAGCCTCGGTGTAGAATGTGTATCCGTTGATATCATACAATTACCATGTCATGACTTTGCTATCGGGTTCTTGTGACAACATTCGGACAGTTTCTTCTTCTCCATTTGACGGCTTCCTTTCATACCAGTAGTCCTTTAGCCACCCAGAGAACTTTGTGTTATGCTCTTTCGTGAGCGCAACTGTGCCCTTTTTCGGATTCTCTTCGCGCAACTGTTTCATGTGGATCTGAATATAAGGCTGTACCACAGCCAAGTGTTGCAACACCACAAAATGTGCTCTGTTGTAGTTATCTGATCTTTTCGATCGATACACGTGTAAACTTTTATGCCCGATCGCACCTTTACCGTCGAGCCTGCCTGTGTGCCACGAAACTGGAACACCTATAGGTTTTTGATCACGCATGTAATCCGTGTAGAACTTGACGCCCTCTTCGGTAGCATAGCCTTGGATGATGCTACCTTCTGGATGCGCTCTGTTACGAACGTAGCACTTGATAACCCCGTTGTACCTTTCAAACGAGTACATATTGTGCAAAAAACACGGGACCGAGGTCCAATATCTCTGGGACGATATGGATCATGAGATGTACCATGACATCAAAGAATGCTGGAGGGAAATACATCTCAAGTTCGCATAGTATGACAGTGATCTCGGCCTTCAGTTTCAGGCAGCGTTGCACTGTGATTGACTTCTGACAGATAGTGTTGAAGAAGTTACAAAGGTCCGTGATCATCTTGCGGACACCTGGCTCCATGATACCTCTAATTGCAACAGGCAGTATGTGTGTGATCATCACGTGGCAGTCATCAGACTTCATGCCAATCAGTCGGTGAGTCTTCATGTCAACAATTTTTCAGATGTTTGCGGAGTAACCCGACGAAACTTTGACACCATAGAGGCATTCGCAAAGGCTATGGAGCTCGTCTCTACTCAGAGTGTAGCAAGCAGCAGGACAGCTGGTCTTGACTCTGATACCATTCTTCCCCGTCTTGGTCGTTTCTCTGGTTGCCCATAGCTCAGGTCTTATATTCATGTGTTGCATGTCTACTCGTGCCTTCGGTCCATCTTTTGTCTTGTCCGGAATGTTGAGCAAGAGACCAAGCAAGCTGTCGCAGACATTTTTTTGACATGCATTACATCTATGCTGTGACGTGTGTCTAGGTGACGCCAGTAAGGCAATTCCCAAAAAATAGATTTCCTTTTCCAGATGCCCTTTACCGGAGGTTGTTTCTTTCCTTTTCCTGGCTCAACTTCATCCATTTCATTCAAGAGATCATTGATTTCTTGTCCGGTCTTCTCACGAGGCTTTGAACGGATTTCTTTTGTTCCGTCAAACCTTTCCGTGTCCTCTCTCCATGGGTCATTCATGGTCAGCCACCTTCGGTGGCCCATGAACACGATTTTTCTAGAGCCCTCTAAGAAAACACTTATGGTTTCTTCCATGCACTTAACACATGCTTCATATCCTTTAGTGCACTGACATGTGTTGTTCCCGTACGGGGGATAATCTTGCACTGTTGTGAACAACAGGCTCTTCAGAGTGAAGAACTCTTCTGTGTCCGCGTCCTAGACCTGAGCCCCTTCTTCCCATAGCGTAGCTAGTTCGTCCTTCAGTAGTGTTGATACACGTTAAGATCCATTCCAGGTTGCTTTGGCCCTTGAATGAGAATAGATAGGTGCATGTACTTCCGCTTCATGCACAACCATGGAGGGAGGTTATAGATCCAAAGAACAACGGGTCATGTGCTGTGTCTGCTGCTCATGTTGCCGAATGGATTTATTCCGTCCGTACTAATACCAAACCTGATATTCCTCGGATCACTACCGAAATCTGGGTATTCGGCGTCGATTGCCCCCCACTGACAAGCATCAGCTGGGTGTCTCAACACCCCGTCCTTTCTTCGCCCCTCTTCATGCCAACGCATCAGCTTTGCCTCCTTCTTGTTACCGAATAAACGCTTCTAACGGGGGAGGACTGGAAGGTACCATACAACCTTTGCAGGGGCACCACTCGTCACTTCTTCCTCATCATCGTCTTGGTTTCTGCCCCACTTATATCGAGATGTGTTGCACATCGGACATTTGTGCAGCTCTCTATACTCCTTGCGATAAATAATGCAGTCATTCCGACAAGCATGGAGTCTCTCTACATCCAATCCAAGGGGGCAGACCACCTTCTTGGCTTCCTCGGTGCTCGTAGGAAACACATTATCCTTTGAAAAAAACCGTCGCAAGGTAAGCCAGTGTCTCATCGAAACTTGCGTCTGGACAGTTGTGGGCTGCCTTGATCCTTAGAAGTTCTACCGTGACTGATAGACGCGTGTGCTCAGGATCGCAGCTGCGATACAGTGGTTTTATCGAGTCTTCCATCAGTTTTGCAAACTTTGTGATCTCTCTTTCATCCTCGGGGTCTTCGACCACCTGGTCCGCCATGTGACTGTCTCTCAACATTTTAGCCAAATTGTTCCCCGCCTCTCCCATCAAGTCATCCCTACATTCAGAAATATGGTCTTCATCTTCTTCTGCATCTTCATGTACGTCCTCTTCTTCTAAACATTTAGGACTAGCTAAAATTTCCGCCTCCTCATCGTGACTTGTCCAACGTGTATAACCTTCCATGAAACCTTGAGTCAACAAGTATAGCTGTAACATGCTTCTCTCCCTGAACATTATCGTGTTCTTGCATCCACAACACAGATAATCTTGTTCGCACCCTATTTCTCCCTATCTTCCTCGGCCACATCTAGAAACTCATTCAAAGTATCGACGAAACTCCGTGTTGCCCTTTCGCCGTACATCCAACTTCGATCCATCGATCCCTACAACAACAGACTAATTTATTATAGTTCAAATTAACAAAATAATCACAAAATTAATTCTCTTCTTTCATGTATTATATCGTACCAAAGAGAGCTCGCTAGCGCCGTCAAGGAGCGGATTCGAGAGCCTTCAGAATAGGGTAAGGAGAGAGAGGAAGGGAGGAGGAAAGAGAGGAGGGGAGGAGAAAGGGTTAAAAGAGATCTAGATCTAGATTTTATATCTAGGAGGAGGAGGGAGGGAGGAGGGGAGGGGGAAAGAGAGGGTGGAGAGGAGGAGGGAGAGGAATGAGAGAGATCTAGATCTAGGGTTTAAATCTATATGGAGGAGGGAGGGAGGATGTAGGGAGGAGGGGGAGGATGAGGAGGAGTAGGACCATGGCTGCCGCGCAGTGTTAATTAGGAGGCGCCCGCAGCTGGCCGTGTGAGGCGCGCGAGCTCACTGGCCAGCTGCGGGCGCCTCCACTGTTATATGCGTAGAGTTATCACTGACGGGCGCTATATACCGCCCGTCAGTGATAACTCTGCCCTCGGAGGCAAACCCGGAGCAATCTTCCACTGACGGGCAACAATGGACCCGTCAATGGAGATATGAGCTTTACTGATGAGCACACGAGGCTTGCCTGTCAGTGAATCTTCACCGTCAGTGGAGATGCCAAGCACGGGTACTCGTTCCTTTTTTACTGACGGGCTATTATTGCGCCCGTCAGTAGAAGTTTGGTTCCTCGCCTAGTGTATCACTGTTACTGACGGGTACTAGCTCGCCTGTCAACGTTTCCTATAATCAGCGACGGGCCTCCTCGTGCCCGTCAGTGATGATATTGTAGCAGAAGTGTTTTCTGAGGTAGTGCTTCTAACCATGCAAGTCATATCTTCAATATTTTTAGGGATCGCAATACCATGTTTATGGGATCAAAACCTAATCAACACTTATAAACTCATTAGTCCATCAATGAACACTTACAAAGCCTAGATGCACTTTCAATCGGGGATTTGGAGCCATGGCTGAGATTTTAGAGTATTATGTATCTCTTCTGATTTTGCCCCTGAAGGTACGAATACTACTCATCTTGTGCAGAAGTATAGATTGATACTACTCATGATGTGAGGTACTATAGATTGATATTAACCCTTGGATCCACGGAAATAGATGGTCCTTATCGATTTGAGGTAACATAAAAGAGCTTATCGTCCGTCAAAATCATGATATCAGGAGTGATATTACGAACCACTTGGGCAGCATGGAGGGGGTTATTGTGAAAGACCATGGAGTTCCAGCTCTTCCAAATATTCTACATTACAGCAGCAGTGACCATGGCACAAAGCTTATAGTTCGCGGGGAGAGGAGCTGGATTAAGAGAAAAAATCCAGCCAAAAATAGCGCACGAGGGGACACCATAGAGCCCCAACACAGCCAAGCAGCCTCGCCATGATGGGAGGTGCGTAGCAAATCCTTTTATACTCGATCTGGCGGCAAAACACGCAAGCATCACATTTGATGATATTGTGATGAAGGAGGGCATTGCACACGGCGTCGATGGTGGCAGGGCCAACCACTAGTACAGAACGGCACATAAATAACAGCTCATCCCAAATGGTTAACCATAGCCGTCATGTTTGCTGCACATCCCAAACAGTTCTAATTTTCTAGCCGTTTGGGATAAGTCGGCCGAAAATGGACCATTTGGAATGATATTACATCCACAATGATTAAAACTTTGAACCGTCTGCGATGTAATCCCAAACGGTTCATGAAACTGAACCGTTTGGGATGATTGCCTTATCTGCGATGGTTAAAAAGTGTAACCGTCTGCGATGTAATCCTAAACGATTCGTGAAACAGAGCTGTTTGGGATATCTTACTTATCCGCGAAGGCTCTATTTTTTGAACCTTTTGGGATGAAATAAATACCTCGGCCAACCAGACAGATTTGGAAGCCCGACATAAGTGTTGGTTGTCCGGTTGGCGGGCGATTTGCTGGCGATTTGTGTGGTGAATTTAAGGCAACCGGGCATTCCCATTTTAGTTGTTGCATACTTTTAGAAGACCTTTTGGTTGTTGGTTTTTAAAGGTTAGTAATTGCATTTCTATTGTTATATATGTTGTATTGTTTGGAACAAGTCAAATTTTAATTTCTCTCCAAATTGGACCTTTTCTTGTCAGATCTGTACATTTTCTATGAAGTTGTTACATCCAAAATAGGAGATGATGTTTGTTCTCTTATATACTACCACCATTTGGAAATGTATTTATAACTTTAATCACAAGTATGTGAAAATCATTTCATTGTATTTCTCTTGCAAAAGTCTGGTATTACATATTTATTTACTATTTCTAATATCATATTACGATTGAAAATTATAGTCAAAGTTTTGCATTGGATCCTACGAAAAACTACAAGTGGTATATATTTCTGGACGGAGGAAGTATATACATTTGTATGCATACATGACTATATTCAAAATTAAGTTATAGAGCTAGCATCGTGGTACTTAATTATGTAGAGTGAGGGACTAATTAATTCTTCATATGTAAACGTACGTAGATGAATCAAGGGTGGATGTACAATGAGAGCCATGTTAGCCAAGTGTACATCCAAGGCATCGTTGGTTTCTTAAAAGCTGCCGTGGTGGATATGCACAATAAGGGGGAAGAGTGGATTTTTTGTCCATGCGTTGATTGTGATAATACTAGGCAGTGGCAGAACCCTAAGAAGATTGAAGCACATTTGATTCGAAGGGGTTTCAAGGAAGGATATACATGTTGGAGCAAGCACGGTGAAGAGGCGATCATACATGAAGATAATAATAACATCGATGACACTGAATTGAATGATATGCCAAACACAGTCAATGATGATCAGCCAGATAGTGACGATTGTGCTTCCGATGATGTGATGTCAGATAATGCGGATACTATGCCTAATCTGGATCACATGCTGCATGATGTAGAGGGGAACCATAATGATGAAGGGTATAAGCAATTCATTGGCATGTTAGAGGACTCTTAGAAACCTTTGTATTCGGACTGCAAGGTAAAATACACCAGGTTGTCATCCGAACTTGAACTTCTGAAATTGAAGGCAAGTAGCGGATGGTCTGAGAAGAACTTCACGGCGATGTTAGGTCTGTTCGCGGACATGCTACCAGAGGGTAATGAGTTGCCCAAAACAACGTACAAATGCAAGAAGGTTATTTGTCCCTTGGGAATGGAGGTTGAAAGATTACATACTTGTCGAAATGACTGTATCCTGTACCGCAAAGAGTATGCGGACTTGCTTTCATGTCCGGTCTGCAAAGCACCTCGATTCAAGCGTAAGGGTGGTCTGGACAAGGACGAGGAATGTGCTGAGGTGACGAAAGGAATTCCTTACAAGGTTGCATTGTATCTACCTGTAATTCCTCGTTTGAAGAGGTTGTTTGCAAACCCGAATGAGGCAAAGTTGATGCATTGGCATGCCGAGGGTTGTAAGAGCGATGGAATGATGAGACACCCCGCAGATGTGGCCCAGTGGAGAAACATCGATAGGAAGTACTCATCCTTCGGTGCGGACCCGAGGAATGTAAGGTTTGGAATGAGTACCGATGGAATGAATCCGTTCGGCAGTATGAGCAGCAGACACAGTACTTGGCCCATTCTTCTGTGGACGTACAACCTTCCTCCTTGGTTGTGTATGAAGTGAAAGTACATCATGATGACGATACTTATCCAAGGGCCAAAGCAACCTGCAAACGACATCGACGTTTACTTCAGACTACTGATGGAAGAACTACAAACTCTCTGGAAGGACGAGGGGATAAAGGTATGGGATGCGTACAAAAAAGAGTACTTTGATCTACGTGAGTTGTTGTTTCTTACCATCCACGATTATCCTGCATATGGTAACTGCTCAGGGCAGACTACAAAGGGAGCCAAAGCCTACGTGACATGTTTGGAAGATACCATGAGCATGTGGCTGAAGCACTCATGTAAAACCGTATACATGCGTCATCGAAGATTCTTGAGAAGAAATCACCCATACTGTAGCATGAAGAATCAATTCGACGGGAAGACAGAACACGGTGCGAAACCAAGGCCTTTTACTGGGACAGAGGTCCATGATATGGTGAAGGACATCGAAGTTGTGCTTGGCAAGGGGCCTAAATCGAAAAAATGGCCTGGTGAGAAGAGCATCTGGAAGAAGAGATCAATATTTTGGGAGCTACCTTATTGGAAGGATCAAGAAGTGCGTTACTGTATAGATGTTATGCACGTAGGGAAGAACGTATGTGATAGCGTGCTTGGTATGTTACTGAACATCCGTGACAAAACAAAGGATGGCGTTAAGGCACGAATGGACTTGGTCCATATGGACATCAGACCTGAGTTAGCACCAGTAAAGACCAATAAAGGCTGGACGTACATCCCCCCTGCTTGCTACACTTTATCGAAGGACGAGAGAATTGAGCTATGCGAGTTCTTGGGTACCGTTAAAGTTTCGTCCGGTTACTCGGCGAACATAAAGAATCTTGTTTCTATGGCAGACTTGAAGTTAACTGGCATGAAGTCTCATGATTGTCATGTGATGATGACATAGATGCTCCCAGTGGCTATCAGAAATATTTTGCCTATTGATGTCTGAGAAGCACTAATGAGGTTGTGTCGTTTCTTTAACACAATATCTCAGAAGGTCATAGATCCCCTTTCACTAGGTGATCTGCAAGACGAGGTGGTCAAGACTTTTTGTCAACTTGAGATGTATTTCCCGCCATCATTCTTCGATATCATGGTCCGTCTCATTACTCACCTCGTGCACGAGATACAGATGTGGGGCCCAGTGTTTCTACGAAGCATGTATCCGTTCGAGCGTTTCATGGGAATTCTGAAGCACTATGTTCGGAACCGAAATCAGCCAGAGGGCAGTATCGTCGAAGGTTATACTTCAGAGGAGGTTGTCGAGTTCTGCATCAACTACATCCGATTGGTGTGCCTCGGTCTCACCATGAGGGGAGACTTGATGGAATCGGGACCATAGGAAGGAAAGCAGTCACCCCTGATGCGGAAATGAATCAATGCAGTACATATTTGTGGAAATGAATCAATGCAGTATATATTTGTGGAAATGATTCAATGCAGTATATATTTGTGGAAATGAATGAACTCAGTTGCTATGTGCTGGATATTCTGATGAAATGTTATGGCATGTACGAATTCTTGTGAAATTCTGATGCATATGCAGGCTGCTGGCTTAAAAAAATATTTAATCCTGCTGGAAATTCACATCCCAAACGGTTAAGACACCAAAACCGTTTGGGATATGTGCTATACTACTACAGAAAACACAATAGAATATCTCAGACAGTTTTCATACTGAAGCATCTGTAATGTTATTTAACACGAACATCATTTCACATATCATATCACATTCACATAAACCTCACATGCAGATCATATCACATTCATATCATATCACATATAATATTATATATATATGAATCCCAAACAAATTAAGCACATTGTTCTTAAGAAACAACGAAATTAAAGTTCTTCACAACCAAAAGTGCCAACCCATAATATAAGAAGATAAAAACTGTTGGGAAGGGGTCCCCGCGCTACCCGTTTTCGACGTTTTTTCATACTTAAGGGAGATCAGCGCACCTCAAGACTCGACAACGCCGAGTCCGTGACCATGCCAACTCTATAACAGCGTCAAGCCCATGGCAACACCAAGTTCATGACGACAACAAGTTCGTGACGGCGGCAAGTTCATGACAGCAGCAAGTTTGTGACGGCGGCGTGTTCGTGACGGTGGCAAGTTCGTGACGGCGGCAAGTTCGTGGCTCGCAGTGGGTCCAAGCGTCTTCGTGTCATGCAACCCATGTGCGCGACTGTGGCGTCTCCACGACGTAGTTTCCCGTGCAACCCTCGTAGGTTCGCGAAGCCGTGCGGGGTGCCACAAGTTCATTGTCTAGCCTCGTTGCTACGACAGTTGGCACCGTCTATGGGAATCCAGCAAGAAGCCGTGTGACAAAGATCGCAGCCCCCACCAGGAGTGCGAGGACGTCGCCGTCAACCCGCAAGACGATCGAGCCATGCCACCTAAGAAGCGAGGAGGAACGAAGTGAAAGGCAGTGACCACCGCCACGACAGGCACAAGAGCAACGACCAGAAGAACGGCACATGCCAAGGTGCATGCAGCCAACGCCGCACCCAACCCCTCCACCGACGCGCAGGTCGTCGGCTCAGAAACCTCCGCCCAAGTCGCCAACAACGAAGTGGAAATTGAGGCGCTGAGGCGACAAGCTACAGAAGCAAACCAGAAGGCAGAAGAGCTGCAAGCCAGGCTGGAAGTACTCAGAGCTGACTTCCTACGCATGGAGGCGCTCTTACACGAGGCCGCCGACGTACACGCACAACAAGTAGCGGTGGTAGCAGCGGCAAGACAGGCTCCCGACCCCGCGGCGGCACCGGCCGACGCTGTCACGGACCCGGAATTGCATATGACTAAGGGAACGCGAAGTCGCCAAGGACCGAAGGACTCGTCAGCCCGGTGGCACGGTACCTGCGCCGTACGCACCAAGACGGAACGATCCGACACCCGCTATGTGCGAGCCGGCCGGAAGCGACCAATCTTCCCAGAGCCACATACGATTCCATAATCCGGTGAAGGTATAGAGTCATTCCCAATTACTACCAGGGAAGACAAGGTCGGAGGAGCCCGGCAGTTCTACCCACACCCTAACCTAGCCCGAAGGCTAGTGGGTCGCTCGAAAGCCCGGTAGAACGCCCACACCCTGCCTGGCCGGCACAGCATCTCAGCCAGCGGGTCACTCAACCGATTCTTGCCCAACCTAGTAACAACCGGTACAACCGCAACCCTTCACGGCATACCCAAAACGCTTCATATCATACACGCATTGCGTAAGGGCAGCCTGGGATTAACAACTCGGATATCATAACAAAGCTCTACAGATACGAGATTAATATTAACTGCCCACGATGGGACCACACATTACAATATTCAGTCATAACCAAAAGCATATCCGAGTACGGAGAAATCAAACGACAGCGGAAACAAGTGAATGGGTCCCACAGCGTCTTAGCGACCGCTGAGCAAAAGCTACAACTATCCCATCAATCGAACACAACCGAGGAAACAGCAAGTTTAAGCATCATCGAAATAATCTTCCACCACCGGCTCACCTGCAAGCTCCAGGAGTAACCTGGGTGAGTACGAACGTACTCGCAAGACTTATCCGTGCTTGATTAAATGTCCTACTCATACTAGTACAACATTAATTAAACATGAATGCTTCTCAGAGTAACAATATACAATTTAAGAACATAACATTAATAAGGTGAAGTAAGACAAACTAAGTAACAAATTAACTCAGGATACCAACATAACACAATCAATTTCACCATGAGATCAAATGCTCAAATCCAAATCCATTGGGGCAGCCCATGAGACCAATCCAAATCAATCCAGTAAGCATTATCCAATTCAACTAGGGCAGCCCTTAAGTCCAATCCAAATTAATCTGATCCATATATGAGTCAAATCCAAACTGATCCAATCCACACGAATTCATTTTAATCTCTCGAACCACTACCGACAACTCAACCACTGCAGGCGTAGTGAGTGCATAACCGCAAGGAGGTAGCGAGCCTCCAAGGGGCATGGAGGCTTACCCCAGCTACCCTCAGTGTTGATTCTCGCTAGCGTTCACGTGTGATAAGGGATGGTGACACGCTGAAGATAGGGTTGGAGTGACGACCAACAACTTCTAACACCTGGGTCGCCGTCATGCGTCAATTTAACCCCAACCGTACCCATTGTGCACGCCCTCGGCTCTCCCAACTCACTTAAAGATTTAGTTGAAGAGCTATCAGGTATTCTCAACCTAGGACACATCCTAGACAGACTAATGTGCTCAACCTCATATACGACATACAAGCAACAATTCACACCTAAGTACAGATAAACAGGGCATACACAATAGTACGGAAAGTAAAAGATGCAACAAGCTCTGCTTGCCTTGTTCGGGTTGTTCCTGATCTTGCGGGGAGCATGCGGGAGAACTCCAGAATACTTGAAACACCGATAAGAAGCAAGCGACCTCTAAAAAGGGAAAAAGCAACCCTAAGAACTAATTCGAAAAGGACGAAGATGCATGAATGCCAGGAATATGGATGCAACTACGGTGGATTTAAAATAAGGTATACAATTGCGTAAGCGGTTTAGTGTTCGTTCCATATGTTGGTTTAGTTTTAGTTGCGGTGTTAACTTTAATCAGGGATAAACCTAGAATATGGATGCATGCATGGGATAATATGTTTTCATACTGAGGTTAGGTGAATTAGGGTACTAGACATTTTTGATTTGGCCGTTAAGCTAGATTCTCTCGTATATATATATTACTAATCCTAAAGGTGTAATTTAATTATTTCTGAAACGTATTTTACCGTATTGTGCAAAACCATGGCATTGTTGATTCTACAAATTTAATCAAGTTTAGCATTTCCTGTCTTTTTCTCAGTAAGGAAAATCAAACTAATTTGTTTTATGTTAATTTAAAATATTCCTGCTAAGAATAATAGGTTAGTTAGGTCCACGGGTCATACACTTAGGTTCAAATTTTTATTTGCAGCAATAATTACTTGTCATTGGAAGGAGTCGTTACATAACATATACGGGTGTATACCTAGCATCTCTAAATCTGTTTCTTTCGTTCATTAAACAAGTTGACTTGATAGCTTGAGTATTTAGGTTTTAGCCACGCCTTTAACGGAGCTTAACATTCCTTCCTGCCTCAATTATGTGAATGAACAGTCTAAACACATCTGGTAATCTATTAATTGGGGGCGACTTAGTGTACTGATAACAACTAAGTATTATCGACTTAATTAGATAATTAACCAACAATTCCAATGGTTGGATTATCTCGCATGTGTTAGTGCTGATCAGTTTAAACATCTCCATTCTTATCATTATAGTGAGTACTTAACTTAGCATGGTCGGTGTTTTAACTATACTAACCGAGGGCTAGCTTTAACCAATTCCAGCGTAGCTTACCACTGACTTGCCTTTAACAATGCACACAACCATGGTGCTTTAGTGTCCAGCTGGTTATTACAATGGTATTATTACTAGTTGTGCTAAGCACATGGTATTACATTTGGTTAATGTCAGAGTCCGACGTTGAATCCGTCTGAAACCGGTTAGGTTAGTTGTAACAAGTGAATGATTAGTCGTTACATCAATTAGGAGCTAATCCCGGTTAGCACTTGTACATGACCAAATAAGTAAGCTAGTTATAACAGTTATAGTATAATAGTGCATTAAGCATGCTGGTTTTTCTGGAGTGTGTTGGTAAGTTATCCATAGATCAAAAATGAGCACATCAATCAATTGGTTATTGTTAAAGCTTTAACCGCCGTTTAACTAATCTTATCTAACACCAATGACTTCTGTTATTTGAATTTTTAATGGTGTCCGAACTTCACTAAGGATGTTGTCTTAACCATTACATGCATTAAACAGATCGGGCTCAATTTAGCATTAACGTTGCTCATGCATTAGTGCTATCCGGAAGCAAGAATTAAGAAGAGCAAGCCGAGCTCGTTGGACCAGGGGAAAGGGACGCTTGGCTGGAA
Source organism: Stipa capillata (assembly GCA_019208055.1). NCBI lineage: Eukaryota > Viridiplantae > Streptophyta > Magnoliopsida > Poales > Poaceae > Stipa > Stipa capillata. The sequence continues at coordinate 46,452 of JAGXJF010003846.1, forward strand.
CCTAACCTGAGGGAGATAGCGACGGGGAGGTTTAACTGAACCAATCAGTTCATACCCTGGGTTAACCACATTTAGCTATCGCAATCAACAATTAGCGTATTTTAAACAGTGATTAGTCCCGTTAGCTATTATCATGTACTCGAGGTACTGCATTAGTCACTCGGCTTGGACCGTTGAGGCAGCAGCTAGCAGCACACGAGAGGAAGGCAGCTCACCCCAGGCGACGAGGAATAAGTGCTGGCAGACGACCCGGACCTGGCCGGTGATGGCCCTGGAGAGCGGCGCACAGCCCACGGCGGCGGAGGGAGGCAGCTTCAGGGAGTCCGGCGCCGAGGGCGAGGGCCTGGAGCTCCGAGACGCGTGGGGAGCAGCGGCGACCCGAGGGCGGTTGAGTCCAGCGGGCTGGCGACGGCCCAAATGGGCATGGCGGCCGGGGGAGGTGGCGCAGAGCACGGCGTGGGGAGGCGCGGGAGAGGCGACGGCGTGGAGATCCGGCGGCAGGGGCAGTTCTTGGGGGCGCTCGGCAGGGGAGGTGCCTGAGGAGCGGCGTGGATCGACGGCGGGGTGCTGGAGCTGGCTCGCCGGCCGGTGGGCTTGGGCGGCAGCAGGCGGGCCAAGGGGCGGCGCATGGGAGCCGTGGCGAGGTTGGGGCGCGGTGGCGGAGAGAGGGGCAGAGGCGGCGGTGCTTGCGCCATGGGGGCCAGGAGAGGGACGAGGCAGTGAGATTTGGGGAGAAGAAAAAGCAACAGGGAGAGCTCCGACCAGAGGTTGAAGAAGATGGGCAAAGTACTCAAATGCTCATGCATGTAAGAAATTCTTGGATGGATTGAGAGATTAGGAGGCAGGGACTTCGGTGGTATAACATGCATAGCTGATTTCTTGATTTTTGGATGGGATTTGGAAGGAAGAGGAAGGCATGGTTGGGGAGCTTGGAGAACTCGGTGGAGCACAGGAAGAACATGAGATATGGCGTACTGTTGAGCTGAGGGGAGAAGAAAAGGGCCATTGCGGGTGGGACCCACGGCCAGAAAAATATTTTCTTGTAAACCAGTTAACCACAACTTTGTAACCTGGTTAATAAACTTTTATAAACTAAAAGTAACACCCTAATTGGGCCTCATATTTTAGTACTTTGGTATATATATAGCCCCTAAAACGAAATTTGAATCCTAGGTTCTTAAATCATGTCTTCGATTATTTTTCAAAACCTTAGACTTGAGGTCAATGTGATATTTATCTTTTAAATGTATCACTTCATTTATATTGGAGGAGAGGGGTTTACTCAATTAGCTATTTCCAATCTTTATGCGCGGAGAGAAACTACTAAAAGTAAGTTTGGTCTTAATGTACAAATAAACTTCGATTGACTGGTAATAGTTTGATAACCTAGATATTTTTGGGAACATGTATCCAAATTTTGAATCAGGAGTTTGAGTGGCATTAGTTTTGATGTTCGATTTCATGTTAACCCTAAGGGCGCATGTTAGGGTTTTTAATCGAAATCATTTTTGAAGTATCTATATGCATGCATGCAAACGAAAGAAATCGTTTTTGTTCGTGAAAATTTTCACTGACCTCGTATTTGAGAATAGGGTCACTACAGACGCCCTTCGCCATCAGCAAGCACTAGGACGTGCGGCAGCGATGGGACAAGTCCAGGCAAACCCTCAAGTCACCGAGGAGCAGCGACACCATTTGCGGGAGGTGGTCGCGCGCGCGAGACCTACCACCCCGCCGGGAACCTCGGAAGTGGAAGCACTACGGACGGAAATTCAGAGAAAACGCGAAGCGGCTCTCGCTACCCTACACGAGACGGACGCTTTGCTGGACGCGGAGGAGGATGCCCATGAGTACGCCACGCCAGCTACGTACGTTGCGAGGCACGAAGTCATCAACATCGTCGATGACCGAAGCCCCCTCAGCCCTGGGCTCGAAGCGAAGCTGTGGCCACACAAGTTCCGTCCTGCGGATCTCCCGAGCTACACAGGTGACACCGATCCGGCCGAGTTCACTCGTGTGTATGAGGCCGCTGTGTCTGCGGCAGGAGGAAAGAGGCCACCATGATAAAGAGTACTCCTCAAGCTCTCTGGGATAGCAAGGTCATGGTACCTCATGCTTTCCGCCAGCTTGGTATATTCCTGGGAGCAGCTCTGCCAGCTACTACACTCGCGCTTCCAGGGAAACAAGACCAAGGCCGTGACAGCGGCAAACCTCTATGCGCTAGTCCAAGGACCACGAGAGACCATTCAAGCATTTCACAATCACTTCGCCAACGTGCATTGTTAGATACGCAACATCACCGATGAAAGCGTGTGCTCCACCATATGAAGGTCCATCTGGATCCCAGCCTTGTGTGCCAAGCTGGACCGAAGCCCTCCAGCCACCATCCAAAAATTGTACGACACCATGGAGAGGTACGCGCTTCAAGAAGAAGGAGAACTCCAACTGCAAAACAAGGCACTAGCGGCCGCCAGGCACCCCAAAGCAGCTCATGACGATCCTCAGCCATGCCACCGTAACGTCCACCAAGTGGACGGGTATGATGAGCGACCCCCCGCTCACCCCAGGCATGACGACAACCATGACCAAGCTCGAGGCCGAGAACACCACGAAGAACGCGACCTCACGTGGCAGGGCTCCCACGGAGGTGAGCGAAACCACGATCGTGGTAGAGGGTGTAACAACCGAGGCCACCAGAGCTATCAGCATGCAGTGGGAATCAACAACCAGGCAAGGAGATTTTGCGAGTTGCAACAGTCATACAACCATTCCACCGCCGAGTGTGATGTGATCCGGAGGACACGTGAGCAACTTCGCCCGAGACCGAAAAGCGACGCTCGGCCCCCAGCATGAGTTACCGCTCCGAGGGAGCCCCACCTCCAGCTGCCACTGCCACCACCCCATCCCCCGGCGTGGCTCCCGTACAAGCGATTAATCCGCGCCGCGTCATCCACGCCATCATAGGAGGCAACGCGCATACCTTCCCGTCCAAGCGCCAAAGACGCGCGTATGCCCGCCAGATAAGCCACATCGCCTCCTTTCCGCCCACCGAGCTCCACGCTTGTGCATCCACACCTGTTACCTTCGGGTCTAAAGACACCGTATTAATCACACTCCCACATCATGATGCGCTTGTCATAACGGTGATGATTTCGGATGCGGAAGTACATCGCGTCTTTGTTGACAGGGGGAGCTCCGCGGACAACATGTTCTCGTCAACCTTCAAGGAAATGGGCATACCGTCATCGTTCCTCTGAGCCCCTGGCATCCCCTTGCTAGGTTTTGGGGGCGAGCCGATCGTAGCCATGGGATGCATCGAGCTCCCCGTCACGTTCGGCTCAGGTGGTTGCTCCCACACAGAAAACATCACCTTCGACCTTGTTGACCTGCCGTACCAGTACAACATTATCATGGGGCGAGTATCCCTCAACAAATTTGGTGCTATACCCCACCACGCATACCTGTGCGTAAAGATTCTAGCATCGCAAGGCGTCATCACAGTACGTGGGGATCAAAACCTATCTCGTAGGGTCGACGAATGAGCACAAGCCGTCAACTACTACGTCCACAACGTGCAACTAGAGAGTGGCTTGACGGAGCCAGGGGCTCACCCCCTGCCGGGTGCAGAACGGTGGACCCCAAAGCCGAAGCCAGATGGGAAGACGCGTGTTGTGCCCCTGCGTGACGATGCGCCGGATAAGACCACGCTCCTCGGGGCGGACCTTACCCCGGGAGTGTCTGGGGAGGTCCTTAGGGTCCTGCGGGACAACGCCGACATCTTCGCCTGGGAACACGAGGATCTACCGGGTGTCCCCTGAGCAATCATTGAGCACAGGTTGTTCGTCCGCCCGGACGCCCGCCCCGTGAAGCAAAGGATGAGGAAGATGTGCGCCGGACGCCAGTAGGCAGCCCACGAGCAGGTCAACGAGCTCCTTAAGACCGGAGTCATCCGAGAGGTCTTGCACCCCGAGTGGCTCGCCAACCCTGTACTTGTTAAGAAAGCCAACGGCAGGTGGCGCATGTGCGTCGACTACACCAGCCTCAACAAGGTGTGTCCGAAAGACGAATTCCCGCTCCCGCGCATCGACCAACTCGTCGATCTTCCTGGACGCATTCTCAGGGTACCACCAAGTCTGGATGGCCAAGGATGATGAGGAAAGGACAAGCTTCATCACGCCATCCGGGACCTTCTGCTACGTACGCATGGCGTTTGGCTTGAAGAACGCACGAGCATCCTTTGCCCGCTTGGTGCAGAAGGCGCTTCATGCCCAAGTGGGGTGCAACGTCGAGGCCTATGTGGATGACAAAGTCATCAAGAGCACCATCGCATGCTCTCACGCGTGGGACTTGGAAGAAACATTCAGCAATCTCCGCGTGGCAGGGATGAAACTCAACCCTGAGAAGTGTGTGTTCGGGGTGCATGCAGGTAAACTGCTGGGTTTTCTTGTGTCCAAAAGGGGAATCGAGGCCAACACAACCAAGATCAAGGCCATATTGGAAATGCCTCCCCCCCAAAACATAAAGGAGGTGCAAAAGCTCACTGGGCGCCTTGCCGCACTCGGAAGGTTTGTGTCCCGGTCCGCCGAGAAGGGACTCCCGTTCTTCAAGGCCCTTAGAGGCTCATCCAGTTTTGAGTGGGGTTCTGACAGCCAGCGAGCATTCAATGAACTCAAGGCATACTTGACTTCGTCTCCCCTGCTACAAAGCCCAACCCCGGGAGAGAGCCTGCTCCTGTACTTGGCCGTGACATCGGGAGCCATGAGTGCGGTGCTGGTTAAGAAAAAGACCGCGTACAGCACCCGGTCTATTACATGTCCGAGTCACTTTAAGGCGTGAGGGTGCGCTACACGGAGCTAGAGAAGCTCGCTTATGCCCTCCTTATGGCGTCAAGGAAGCTTCGGCATTACTTCCAGACACACTCCATCCAAGTACCATCCTCGTACCCAATCGGCGAGATGCTTCGCAACAACGAGGCCTCAGGGCGCATCGGGAAATGGGCGACAGAGCTCGCGCAATTCACCATCGAGTTCCTCGCTCGCACGGCAATCAAGTCACAAACCCTCGTAGACTTCATAGCAGAATGGGTCACTTCCGAGTGCCCAACGCCCCCAGGGCACGCTGAGCCGGTGTGGACCGTCTGCGTGGATGGCTCATGGTGCGCTGACGGCACCGGCATAGGGGCAGTCCTCGAGTCGCCGGATGGAGCACGCACTTCATTCGCTGCCCGACTGGAGTTCAAGGCTACCAACAACATCGCCGAATACGAGGCTCTACTGCTCGGCTTGCACAAGGCGCGGGCCGCGGGGGCTGCCGGTGTTGGTCAAGAGCGACTCTCAGCTCATCGTAGGACACGTCGACAAGAGCTATCAAGCAAAAGAGCCAGAAATGATCAAGTACTTAGCCATGGTGCGGGCAATGGAGAAGCACTTCTCGGGCTTCACTGTTCTTCCCATCCCACGGGGCGAGAACGTGGAGGCAAACATGCTGGCCCAAGCGGCAAGTACTTCCGTAGGCATGCCGCCTGGCGCCTTCTACGAAGTACTCACTACGCCTGTGACGAAAGGACTACCAGAGGTGAACGTCATAACCTCGCAAGACTGGAGGACGCCCATCATGCGGTACCTCGTCGATGAGACCGAGCCTGAAGATCACGTCGAGGCTCACCGGCTCAAGGCGCGCGCAAGGGGCTTCGTCATCCACCAAGGCTCTCTGTACAAGCGCGGCGTGTACGCGCCGTATCTCAAGTGTATCTCGAAGGAGGAAGGAGCCAAGTTGGTGCATGACATACACGAGGGACTGTGTGGATCCCATCTCGCTCCACGCGCGCTAGTCTCCAAGGCCTTCCGTCAAGGCTTCTATTGGCCAACAGCGCTACACGACGCACAAGACTTGGTGAAGCTATGCCCAGCATGCCAGTGGATGGGACGAGGTACAAGCCTTCCGGCGCACAATCTGTAGCCCATCCCACCCTCGTGGCCACTCGTGCGCTGGGGCATCGACCTAGTTGGCTCGTTTAGGACCACGAGCCATGGCGCCAAGTTCGTGGTTGTAGCGGTTGACTACTTTTCCAAGTGGATAGAGGCGGAACCACTCATCAAGATCACCTCAGCCTCCGTGCAGAAGTTCATGTGGAAAAATTTGATATATCGTTTCGGCGTCCCGCGCGAGATCATTGTCGATAATGGCACCCAATTCGACGCCGAGCCATTCTACAAGTTCTGCACCTCGCTCGGTATCAACCTCTGCTTCGCCTCTGTAGCCAACCCTCGAGCGAATGGTGTGGTGGAGCATGCTAATGGTATCCTTCTTCATGGCTTGCGCACATGCCTCTTTGACCTTCCCAAAGGACGCTAGGCAGACGGGCTCCCCAACATGCTGTGGTCAACATGCATGGCAGCCAGCAGAGCCATCAGCTTCACCCGATTCAAACTACTCTTTGGCAACGAGGCCATCATCCCCGAAGAAATCAAACTGGGCTCCTCTCACACTGAGACACTGCCCAAAGACGAGACCTACCGAGCCTCCCTCGGCTGCCTTGACGCACTAAGGCAGGATGCCACACTCAACATCGAGCGCTATCAAGCGTCAATGGCAAGGGCATACAACAAATCCGTTTGACCACGTCCCATCCAGGTGGGCTACCTCATCCTGAAAAAGAAGGCAAATCCCGAAGCCGATAGGAAACTAAATTCCAAGTGGGAAGGGCCGTACGAGATCGTCAGCCAGTCATGCCCAACGTCATTCCGGTTGAAGGCCCTCGATGGCACAGAGCTGAAGCACAGTTAGAACACCATCAACTTGAAGAAATACTACGTGTGAAGCCGTCAGGGGCTCGAGAAGGCCTCGCCCATTTTGTAGGCCAACCACAGCCAGGACCGCTGCGTCGGTCCCAGTGTGTACTTACGCCTTTTTTTATTTTTCTCCAAAGTGCCGCTGTGTCGGCCGTCGCTAGATTCCCAAGTAGTGTCGCCTCGTTGCGACCTCTTCATATCCTTGTAAAAAAGGCTAGTCTTGTGCGTGACATATACATATATATATATATATATATATATATATATATATATACGCGGCCACCAAGACAGATATGCATGCCAAGTCTACTTACCCATATCGCGTGCCCTCGAGAAAACACAAACCTCCTCGTGTGCGCTGGGAAGCCCCATCTCCCCCACACGAGTTGAGCGAAAGAGCCTCCTCGCGTTGGCCGAGAGGAACAACCTCCCCCGCGTGAGTCGAGCACCTAAATCTCCTCGTGCACACTGGGAAGCCCCATCTCTCCTGCACGAGTCAAGCAAAAAGCCTCCTCACGTTGGCCGGGAGGAACCACCTCCCCCACATGAGTCGAGCACCTAAACCTCCTCGTGTGCGCCGGGAAGCCCCATCTCTCTCGCACGAGTCGAGCAAAAAGCCTCCTCACGTTGGCCGGGAGGAACCATCTCCCCCACGTAAGTCGAGCACCCGAACCTCCTCGTAAGCACCGGGATGCAACCCATGCCCCCGCACGAGTCGAGCATAAAGCCCCCTCACGACAGTTAGAAAAAGCATTCCCCCCACTTGAATCGAACGTTGTCACTCCCCAGCACAAGCCGCCTTGTAAGCAAAATATACCGATATGCACATGTATGTCATAGGGCAGAGGTCCAGATTCAACACCTAACTATTTGATGCAGGAAAGAACACGAGGTCGTAAGGCAACTACTTGCACCCCCGCCAGGCCGAGGGACGCAAAGTTTTTTTTATTGGGAGGCAAGGTACCAAGTACTGTCCACAACATCGTGAGGGGCTATGCTCACCAAAGCAATCATGGCAGCAAGGGGCCAAGTACCGTACACAACACCGCGAGGGGCTACATCCACCAAGGCGCACTCACACGCTAGCCAACTCGAGCATCTCCACCAACAACTAGCAGCGATGCCGCATGAAGCCTGAAACAAATGCCATTAAGTCAGCGGCACCCCTCAATGTGCGCATATCAGCAGGGGCTCGTGGTGCGGAGCCGCCTCACTCCCCACTAGATGCAAACCCTGCAAGTTCCACAACTAAGAAACCTTGAGCTTGCAAGTCAAAGTGAAGAAGACAATGATTTCCCAAAAGCTTTTATAAAACCATCATCAGGGCTACATACAAGTCAAGTACAAAAGGCATGACCACGTCGGCATAGCCAGAAAGAAGAGCTCCCTCGCACCAAGCGAAACTAGAAAGTCGACCCAAAAGCAAAGACAAAAGAAACCCTACGCATCCAACCAAAAGCTACGAAGAAAGCTAAAGAGACCTCACACCTCAGAAGGAGGGCCGGAACCGATGCCACCACCCCAGCCTCGGCGGCATGATGAGCATCCGCCATGGTGCTAAGGTACGCCTTGCGGTGCACTGCCCACACGGTAAGGAAGGCACCCGAGTCCTCCTTGACCTCCCTGAGGAAGCCCCGAAGGTCGTGATACTAGGGAGCCTTGTCATGAAGCAGCACAAGCATGCCCGGCGAACCGACCCCGACGTGCCGAACGCACGAGAGCACAAGATCAGCGGTCGCCAGCGCATAGTCCTCGTTGCGCTAGCCCTCGCCGCGACGTATGGCGTCGCAAGCTGACGTCGCCCACTGCAGAAGACTGGCCGTCTCCCTCTCTCCTCTGCCCGAGAAGGGGTCGACCTCCGCCTTGGAGGCCTCATACAGGTCATGCAGTGCCCCGCACAGGGTCCATGCCTGAGCAGAAACCTCACACCGATGAGCCCACTCCGCCTCCAACGCAGTCTGGAGGGAGTCTTGCAGGTCTCGCATTCGTGGCCAAGCACGTGTGAGCTCTGCGTTCTCCCGACGTAACCCGTCGAGAAGCACCTCCGCTCGGCCTTCGCCTTCTCGGCATCGTGCAGCGCCGTCATGACCCGTCCCTGAGTGGCCCGCGAGCCGACCACCTTCGCACTCCACCGCAAACAAGCCCTGCGTCGACGAGAACAATACACGAGTCAGCATGAACGCACAAGTGACGACACGATCGGAGCGCCAAAACATCTCTTACCGTCTAGAGGGAAGATCGAGCCGCGTCACACGTCTGGCCAACGGTCAATCCCTGGACACGACGGTCTCCGCGGTCGTCAACAGCAACCCGCTCGCAATCTCCTGTAGAACTCCGCGCTCCGTGGCGTGTTGGTGCAGTGCGAGGGAGTAAGCGACGCCCGCCATGGCAAAGGCGTGCCACCGCCCTCCTGAGCTCACGCTGTCTCTGTGACTATCTGGGGCCGCCGCGGAGAGTGCACCGAGTGTGACAGCTGGAGTCGGGGGCTTCAAAACGCCCGAGCAGCGCCACCTCCCCGGCGCTCCCCGGCGCCTCGGTTGGGGCAGCCACACGTCTAACAACCTGAGGCGAGAGGACGATCAGGTCGTCGTCAGAGTCAAGGTGAAACCCCCCCAGGGAGGGTATCTGACACGCGCATCACGGCTCTCCGGCACCGCCTCAAAGCTCGCTAGCGAGAGTGTCCACTCCTACGTCGGTCGCAGTCTCTGCATCTCCGCCGCACCACCCGTGTCACCTCATCGTCATCCAACATGAACTCGCCACTCCCACCTAGTACCAGCAGGGGGACGCACTGAAGAGGCCTTCCGATCCCAGGTCCCAAGCGAGGACTAGGGTAGCGGAGTCTTCGAATGCGAGATCGCCTCGCACGACGATGCCGGAAGCCACGCCGTCTCGAACTCGCGGAGTTGGTGAAGTAGCGGACGAGCCAGACTACGTCCACACGGGAGCCCGACGCTCGCTTCGAGGAAGGGGCCTCCCTCGGCCTCGCTGTCTCGTGGACGTTTGGGAGCTCCCCACACGCATCTCCCTGCAAGTCAAGGGCCTAGGACGCGCGGATACCTCCAGCTTGTAGTACGCGCACCCCCTGTTTCTCCCGGCGCTCATGAGTGAGTTGAGCAGTGTCCACTCCCTCACGATGAGTCCCCCCAAGAGCTCCGATGCCGCGTCCTCGGTGTGACGAAGCCCGATGCCTATCGCAAGCGAAGGAAGGTGAGAAACCAACAACAAGACAAAAAAAGAGAGCAGATAGAAGCAGCGGGGGAGTAGTGGTGTTAGAATTGAAGCACGAAGATATACCCTCCAACAGAGGGGACACGTGTGAAAGCCACCCGCATCGCCCTACCTTGAAGGCAAGGAACACGCTCCAAGTCCACGCCGTGAGAGTGGGTCAATCGCCCAACAGACGAGAACTCCTCGACAAGGTTGCGCATCCCAAACCGGCACGATATGCACCCGAGTGCCTTGATCCGGGTCATCTCCGTGCTGGATAGTCAGTAGGCACCGCACCGCTCACCTGAACGGGAGTCCGAGGCCACGGGTGAACCCTCTTCTCGTCTCACGAAAGCGAGAACCATTGCCTTCTCCCAATCACCCCCATTGACCCTTGGACGCCTGGGTTGGGTAGTCCACAGAGAGGCTCTTCCGTGGCGCGCAGCTTCCAGAAGCTCAAAGCTCCTGAATGAGAGAGAAAATCACCACTCTTCATCTCGAGAAGGTGGTCGAGACCACAGGCTCGTAGAACCAAGCGAAGAGTCGCGGGATGGCCTTCATCTCCATGGTCCTCAACGCCCACTCGAAGATCGCAAGCTTCACGAACACCGACGGGTGAAGGTCAGAAACCCCACGACGACGTCATAGTATTCTGGAGGTCGTGGAAGAACTCGCACGCTGCAAGCACAGAGCCCAGCATCGAACTGCGCGGCAAAGACGACGACGCCGTTGCCGTCACAGCTGGCTCGCCTCATGTGTCCACTGGGGGGACATGCTCGGGCACTCCTTCTCCTGAGTAGCAGCGGAGGCTTGCTGGCCCGCACCAGGCGTCGACCACTGCTCCTGATCAGCGGTGGGAGCGCCTGAGCCACGAGGTGTACTTCATCCCCTCGACGGGACTTGTCCTTAGCCATCATCCCTGTACACACGAGCAAAAATGAAACGACAGCTACCACGCCAGCGGTGACCACCAAAGGACACACGGTGCCAAGTGCGGGGTGAAGTGGAAAACAAAGAGGCACGCGTGGGACGGGAATGTGTACCTCGCTACGTCGCCGCGGAGCCCGAACGTCCGTTCCGCTGCGACAGGAGTTTTTGGGGCTGCGTGGCACGCTAGGCTCGGGAGTACCCCACCCGTACCCGTCCGATGCGAGCCCTTGAGCGCGCTCCGCCCACCGCCTCGCGATCCTGCGCCGCCTCGTATCACGGGGGGCTAAACACGCTAGTCGCTCCGCGACCGACGATGAGGAGGTACGCTTCCCTGTCGCGGCCGCTCCTTTCGTCCCGTGGTGGAGAGAAGAACGTTACGTAGGAAGGGGCTACGGCCGACACGGCAAGCCTTGTTATCCGCCCGCATCGTTTCCCTCGTCCTACCGTGTTTGATCGGGGGCCTCGCAGCGCCCACACACATAGCCGAGTGCACCGGCGCTCCATGCAGCACCCTTAGCCGACCTCCACCCAAAACAAACAACACACCCTATACACTAACAAAGAAAAAATAAATTAAAACATTAATAACAAGCATCTACGTAACAAACATTATATAAAAATTAAATAAATCGTCATTGATTTAAAGTCATCGACAAAATTAAAACAAAACCGCGCGGAAATAGACATGCTAACGGAATCCTCGAACGTAGCTTGAGGTGCGCTGGCGAAAGGTATTATTAATGTAGACTTCCTTTGGGACAGAGTGAGTGCTGACGTTACTCTTTGTATATTCTTGACTCAGATTTGGCTCGCAGATACTTATTCTTTCTTACTCAATTCGTTTATATCATTACCTAGCTTCCTCCTAGTGGCTACTTAATTCATTCTTCTATATGAGACACACCCTCTTCACTACTAGTAGAAGAACAGCTGCACGTAGTACACAGTGTCGCCCCATTCGATAAATTAG
>JAGXJF010003847.1:0-76668 GCA_019208055.1 Stipa capillata
CAGAGATGCAAGCAAGGTGATGGTGGCTTGATGCGTCAAGGGCCGTGGCTTCAGCTGGTGGCAAGTGAGCTAGGTTTGCTAGTTTCTTTGAGTCCATAGGAACCACCGTACTATCAAGAGGGATGAAATAGTAGCAGGTGTCTAAGAGAACCTTGCTCATTGCTCAGAGTGTTGGTCAAGGGGTGGTTGGTGCTTTGAGCCAATTGCCCTGTGTCAATAGCTTTGCACAAAAGTATGTAGCTGTGTGAAAACCCTAGAGCCTTAGGCACCTGTGTGACACAGCTGTGTCACAGGTGGTCTTCTGCTCTATGACTCTAGGTACACCTCTGTACCGGGATGAGAGCTTGTAAAAGCTAAGGGATCTGCTCTGCGATAGGGTCTGCTGTGTCAGGGGTCTATCAGAGGTTCTCTCCTTTTCAGGTAGCTTAGGTAGAGTATGCTGAGGGCATGTAGTTGTGCCTAGGACCAGGCTGAGTAGTGCTGCTCATCAGCTGAGGGTCACCTGTGTGTGCCGCCGGTGACACAGGTGTCGTCTGCCTGAGCCAGGGTACAGTGGGCGTAGGGTGTAGCTGTGTCACCAGTGGTTGACACCGCGGGCTCACTTAATCCTACGTGGCAAACAGGGTAACGGTCAGGTGCCTGTGGATCCTATATATAGGGGACCAGGGGAGGACTCTGTCCTCAACCTTGCTCAAATCAGTGATTCACATACGACCGTTGTAAAGCCTCCAACCACTCCACAAGAGCCAAGCGCCTAAGGGTTAGTTCGAGTGGGTTTGTGAGCTAGAGCACGAGCAAAGGTTCCTCCAAGAGATTGCTGCTGGATCATCTGTTACTCTTGGAGTTTGTCTGCTCCTAGACGGGTGTAGGAGTTGCTGGTATCACCCAAGCTTGTGTGGGCTGAACCAGTAGTTTGTGAAGGTGCTCTGAGGTCTACCTGCTACAAGGCAAAAGGATCTCCACAAGCAAAAGGAAGAGTCTGAAAGATTCAGGTACTCGGAGAACAAGCATGATTCAGTGCTGGCCAACTCTTAGGAGTGGTCTCTCCAACGGAGACGTACCTTCTCCGCAAAGAGTTGGGAACTTCGGTGAAAATCCTCTGAGTCTCCTTTACTTCCTGTATTGCATGCATATTTGCTCATACTTACCAGCTTGTGGTCTCTTAGACTTGATCTGCTAAGCTTACCTTTTCACCTGTGCTAGATTACCTTTATACCTGTGTGTGATCATCTGTTACTCAGCTGTTTCATTCACTTGTATTCACCTGTGCTAGCACCTGTGTCACAGTTAGTCTAAGTAGAGCACCTGTGTCAGTTATCTCTCACCTGTGTCTTTCACCTGTGTGACAGCTGTGTGTTAATTTACACATAGTTTTCATCTGTGTCTCTCACCTGTGTCACAGCTGTTCACTATTAACTTGTGAAGTTAATCTGATAACTTAAACAGAAGATTAAAGAGGAAATTATATAAGCCAACTATTCACCCCCCCTCTAGTCGGCATACTCGGTCCTTTCAGAGTCGGCCTCCAAGCGTTCTCGGCCGACTGCCTCCCAGTCGGCTCCCACTTCTTCTTCCGGAGCACCGACCACCATTGGGAGGCCCAAGAAGAAAACGGTGGCCAAGGCGATCCCCACGACTTCCAGGTACGCAGCCTTTCAGCCTAGCCTTCATCTTTTTGGTTGAAGCGGAGGCACTCACTGACGCCGGAGTAGGAACTTGTCCACTGCAACGTCCAGAAGAAGTTGGGCGACAAAGGAGGCCGCCAGCCTGGCATGTCCACAGGCCAAGTTCAACTCCGCCGCCGGAGCCGGCTCCACATGGGCACGCCGCCTGTCGCACCCGTAGCGGAGGCCACCAGGAGCCAATGCAGGAGCTGACCCCGCCGCTACTCCAGTGGAAATGGTTCCGCCGAGTGCCAACGTTGGAGGCGGAGTCGCGCCAAACTCCGGCAAGCGAGCTGAACCCGGAGGATGCCAACTCCACCGCGCCAGTCGACAAGGCTAGGGCCAAGCCTCCACCGATGACAACGCCGCTGCCGACGTCAGAGCCGCAGCCACCGATTGCCTGAACGGGGCGATGTCCACAGCTGATGTCGTCATCAGCGACAACCTTGGCCCGCATCGGAGACGAGCTAGCGGACAAGTCAGCGACCACTAACTCTGGCAGTGGTGGAATGTCACGGACCCGATGCATAGGGGTTAGGGGAACGCGAAGTCGCCAAGGACCGAAGGACTCGTCCGCCGGTGGCACGGTACCTGCGCCATACGCACCAAGGTAGAACGATCCGACACCCGCAGCGTGCGAGCCGGCCGGAAGCGACCAATCTTCCCAAAACCACATACGATTCCATAATCCGGTTGTCCTTAGAAGGGGTGATCTCCTTTGCACAAAAATATAAATGATGCAAGATGAGTATAAAAGTACTCTGCAAGACTTACATGGAAATAATAATAGATGAATTATGTATCAATAAGGGATATTTGTAGGCCTATTTGCATAAAACCAACTTTTTACTTTTCATTACTCTAGATAGATGAAAAGTGACTACTAGATCAAGTTATAAGAAGGTAAGCGAGTATTCTTCTAAAAGTATTCTATTAGTTTTGTCATCATCAACTAATGACCAACCCGACTCTTCCTCAAACCACTTTGAAGGAAGTAGTCACTTACTTCTCTAAACTAAATTTGGAAATTTTAGAGTAATATTGAAATTGTATAATTTAACGCAGGTAGTAACCAAGCCGTCCATAACCGCGGACATGGCTATTCAAATAGTTCTAACCTTGTAGGGGTGTACATCTTTATCTAGACGTATCGATCGACTCCTAATGCTATACAATTAGTACACTTCATGAGACGTACCCGTGGAGGGTGATAGAACACGACTGTTACAATTCTTTCGACTTAGCTATGAGCCACCCCTATTGGCTAGTCCGCGTACACAAGTTTGGCTATTAACTCTAATACACTCCCACAAGTTGTGAATTGAAGTACATTCCTAGTCTCTTTAAAACTGTATGTCCACCCCACCCTTATATTAAGATGTCCCATTATATCATTTTTCACCCACACTACAAACAGAAATGGCGAACTAAAGCAGCTCAAGCCTAAGCAAATTATTTAGACATGAGTGGTTCCACTATACCACACATATAGAAGTACACAAATCATGGGTCAATATACATCTGAAACTGGTCTTGCGGGAAGATGAGACAACCCACCAAGTTCCCAACCATAACTTCTCGTCTAAGCCCAATGATTATTACTTGAGTTCTTGATTAGTACTTCGAAGTAGTCCATAAACAACATCACATATAACCCACCCATGATATACTGATTCATCGGATCATCCAAAGGATCATGATTCGACAAGTCTAAGCATGTGATAATAAGATAATAAAGAATCGACTAGCTCTTAATCTTGCTAGGTTGGAAGGGATTGACATGGTATTTAGGTTACAAGACAGTTTCATGCACATTATAGGAATTTAACTAACCACCAATAAAGTAGCAGTTGAACGTATGCAATATTAATTTGGACGCAATAGTAAATTTTGGAAATAATAGGTGTTATCAACATTGTCAAAAGAGGAGTGGCTTGTTGCGTTGCTACTAGGGAACAAGATACTGCTCGTAGTCGGGTCACTTACGTCGTGACGTTTCGGTACTATCAAGAAGAAGTACAAACACTAGAAAAACAATACCGTAGTAATTACTACTTTTAAAGTTCATCATCATGATTAGGATATGTGATGCATGGCATGACATGTACTCTCAAAACAAAGACTAATACAGGTGGAATGGTGTTAATTAGAGCTTGAGTGCGTAAGATATCGCATTTCAAAGAATCTCCGGCGAGAGGGAACTAACTAGATTCTCCATTTTAATCATTTTGATTTTTCTACTACACAAACATGTATGAATATGACATAAAAAATAGTATTCATTATTTGAAAATTTTTGTATGTTATTCATATATTTCTGGCTTAATATGAAGTAGTTATAAATTATCTATTCACCTCCTAGGGTGACACCTCGCTTGTCGGTGGTGGTGTTGGGCGCTAGGGTTGTCGGAGCTTGATCGGTGACAACCCGAAGTGGAGGATGGCATTGGCGCTAGGTGACAACCGGCTAGAGGACGAGTTCGAGCGTGAGGAGAGGTGCGCTTGACTCAGGAGCTCACCACGAACACCTTGGAGGGCTCAGCAACGACGGAGTGGCTCGAGGCTTCACCGGCAATGGTGAACGACGGACCACAAGGTGATGCTCCAGGCGTTCTGAGCTCCAGTAAAAGGTAGCAAGAGGGTCAGAGGTGAGCTAGAGAGCGAGGAAGACGATCGGGAGGGCCCAGAGCTAATCGAATGCAGTGGTTGATGGTGGTAGTGGACGTTTGCTAGAGAGGAGGAACATGTCCACAGAATCGACATTTCCAAGTGCTTCAGGGTGCATCCTTCGGGGGAGAAATGTTGTGGGCAACGGTGATCCTTTCTAATGTGGTAGTACGTCAAGGGAAGACTTTTGGCCAAGTCGTTAATGGTGAGGTGCTCACCACAACATTTGGAATGTCACTCACGTTCCTTGTAAACAAGGAAGAGAGAGAGAGAGAGAGAGAGAGAGGGAGACTTGTTTGATAAGAAAGGTCAAGGTATGGTGATTCTATCCATGCGGTCAAATGAGCATAAGATCGATCACGGCCACCGCAATCGGAAAGGGGGGCAGTCGACCGGGATTTCATCTGACAATGTTAGCGGCAGCTACCGTGCACGAATCACGGCGCCAGGGTGTTTGTTGGGTAGGGTGTGGCGTGGTGATTCTCCTGGCGAAGCGGTGCACACAGAGGTGGCCCGCCACACCGGACGCTGGAGGTAGCCACCGGGATGGCGCGCATGACACGTAGCTTCTGGCACACAGGAGGAAGACGACGGACCTAAAAGGTGGGTCCTGCTTGTCAGCGTCTCGTCGCGCTGGCAGGCGCGCGCATGGGCGGTTCAGCTAGGCTAGGCCGAATGACGGGCTGGTTTCGGCCCAGTCCAAGGTTTGGTTTTCTTTTTCTCTTTTTATCTTTTTATTTCTATTATTTTATGAATTTAGGTTTGATTTTTTAATTCAAACCAAACTTGGTGCAAAAATTCTGTAAAATTTTCCAAAGGCAACTGGGAGTATTTAGAACCATGTAAAAATATTTCCAGGGCAACTTTATTAACTATTTTCTTTAGTTAATATTTAATTTCATTTTTGACCCCTTTTTGGTTTTGAACTACAAGTATGTTATAGATTTATCCAAAAATATGGAAAACTTGAAGTGGCCAGAGATATTATATTGAGCTTATATATAAATTTTGAAGAGATTATAACATTGGAAAATCCCTCTGTTTAATAAATATTTGATTTCCCAAGTATTCGTATTTATTGTTTTTCTTGATTTTCGTAATTCCATCTGACATTTGCTTCATTTTCTGAGGTTATAAATTCCCCTCAATTAATACCAATTGCGATATGAAATGTTAATGCTGCACATCAACATGCATTACATATATTTGTAAAATGGGGATGTTACATTTATATAAGAAAGGCCTATGGATGAGAGATGGTTTGTGGCGCAACCTCCACTCCGGTGCATTTCTTGTGGGATGAGACTTTACCTTGCCTCTTTGATTAGCGAAATAACTAGGCAGGTTTAATAATATTTGCAATTATTTTTCTACTTTGAACTTCAATGTTCACCCTCCTTAGTGCGTGGGTCCTAAGCATGGATCCCTTTGGCTTTTCATAGGATTTCCCAATATTCTTTATTAAGGGTTCTATTTCCTCCCCTAATGTCGAGAATAGATCTTGATAGTACCTAGGTTTCCTGATCTTTCATTGAGAACAATAATCCACTCTTGAAGATGACTTTGACGATCTAGCTAGAATTGTATGACAACGAAGCGCCTAGGAAATCGCTAAACTAACTCCTGGGGGCTATTGACTTGCTGGGAGCATGATCAACTTGACCATGAAGGTCTGTTCTTACAAGCAATCAAGAACGAGCAAAAACAAAATAAAGACAATCTGAATTGCAAATAATAATGAAGCACAATCTGATATTGATAATCTCACAAAGGTGGGGTTCCAATGATAGTTTCAAGATGGTCTAGTCGACACACGTGCAAAAGTGAAAAGTAGCTAGCTATAGGGCTAAACTCTTATCTAACCAAAACCCTCCTAAAACCCTAGGGGATGTGGCTGAATTATAGGACGAGGCGGTAGCCAAGGGCATGGCGCCATGGGCTCCTCTCGGGCTTCGGATTACACAAGCCCAAAATAGGGTGCGCAACTCTTTTAACTAATTAATTATTATTTGGCTCTTTGACGCGCTAGCTTCTCTCCTTGCTTCTGGTGTAGCTACCATTGACGCCATTGTTCCTGAGTAAAATAATATTATCTCTATTAGACAGTACCACTATGTTCATAAAATAATAGCCGTACCGAGAAACAAGAGTACCTAATAATTAAGTTAGCGCACACGATCCCTAGTCAATGGTACTTGAGGCCTTGGCTCTTGAGGAGTAGTGGTAGGTATTGTGGGTGTAACTATAGTGGGGATGTCCTCATCATCCTCCCCTTGTTGAGTTGAAGTCGTCCTCAGCGGTAGTTCATCTTATTCACCCAAACATGGCTTCAAATCTGCAATGTTAAAAGTGGGACTAACCCCAAAATCTGCAGACATACTAAGCTTATATGCATTATCATTAATATTTTCGAGCACTTTGAATGGTCGATCAGCATGTGGCCTTAATTTAGACTTGTGCAAGTCAGGGAACCTATCTTTTCTCAAATGCAACCAAACAAGATCACTAGGTTCAAAATTTCAGAATTAACTCAGCACATTGTTTAGCACTAAAATTAACCTTTTCTGAGGATGGAAGAGGTAACAAATCAATCGGTGCACGAGGGATAAAACTAAAACATGTTCAAAAAGGCACATCTTTATAGTAGAATGCATCGGATGATTATAATCAAACTCAATATGAGGCAAACATTTTTCCTTAAGCATAAGAAACAATGTTTGATTAACCACTTCAGTTTGTCTATCAGTTTGGGGATGACAAGTAGTAGTAAACAATAATTTAGTCCCCAATTTAGCCATGATGAGTAAGTCGTGATTTTTATTTTTAGCATGTGGTGCAACAAGCGACAAACCGCTTGACGTCACGTCTCATCTTTGGCCAAAAGAAATGACCAACAAGAATGTCCTCTGTCTTTTCCACACCAAAGTGTCCCATCAATCCACCTCCACGTGCCTCATGTAACAACAAAAGAAGAACATAGCTATCGGGGATACAAAGCTTGTTAGCGCAGAATACAAATCCATCATTACTGATGAACTTGTTCCACGTCCTTCCTTCTTTACAGTTCAGTAATATATCTTTAAAATCAACATCATGCACATAGTGCTCTTTAATAGTCTCTAGTCTAAAAATCTTGAATTCAAGTTGTGAAAGCATGGTATAATGACATTACAGATGCATTAGCAACAACATTTTTCTTCCCCTTTTTGTGTTATATGACATAAGGAAAAGACTCAACAAATTCTACCCACTTATCATGTTTATGGTTCAATTTACATTGACTCTGAATATGCTTTGAAGACTCATGATTCGAGTGTATAAAAAATTCTTTGAGTCATAAATAATGTTGCCATGTCTCTAAAATCCGAACAAGAGCATATAATTTTTTATCATAGTAGAGTAATTTAGACTAGGCTGGCTAAATTTCCCACTAAAATATGCAATAGGTTTGCCTTGTTGTAACAAAACACCACCAAGCCCAATACCACTAGCATCAAGCATGGGTTAACAAACAGGATCTAGGGTATCGATAGGAGGGGTGAATAGGAGATTAACAAAATTATGACCAAAATTTACTTTCTACACAAGTATTCTATAACGGTAAGTACTGCTAAGCAAAACCTAGCATGCCAGTGACCAAAACAAGTATGGAAACAAATATGAAGAAGTGCCAAGGAAACAACTACACAGGAGACATCAGAGTCATTGTCCAAGTTTGAGCCGTTGGTGAGGCTCTACGTCTCTGTTAAGGGAGCTTGATCCAACAGTCGAAGCTGGCACCAAATCATGCTCTTTCCTCAAGAATCTTGGTGAAGCTTCCCTTCTCTTGCGGCAGCTCTTCACCTGCGGTAGGCGAGCTCCGAACTGTCACAAACTTCTTGGGATGTTTCACATTCCTTGAAGGCTCCCAAGCAACTTCTAGCCGTTTAGGAGAAGCCAATCTCCAAGAGTAAACTGTCTTAATTAGTTTAGCTTGTAGATGAACTCTTGCTTGATGCTCAAGTATGACTCAATCTCTTTCTCTCTCTCTCTAAGATTTCCTCACAAGAATCACAACTTGGGCTTGAGGAAATATGGATAGCACACAAGTGAGCAAAGGAATAATTTTTCAAACAGTTAGGCGTGCAAAGGGGTTTGTGGGTATATATAGCCATCCTCTCAGAAAATATACGTTAGTGAAAAAGCTGAAGAACTCGGAACTTTTGAGAAAAGAACACGGAGGTTCCAACATTTCAAAGCAACACCTATATTCCTGTCCAGAAATAGATTTCGGAACTTCAGCATGCGAATGTAAGAGGTTCCGGCTTGAATCCAAACCCTCCGGGATTAAGAATAGCCTTGACAAGGCGTGGTCTAAATTGATTCCTAGAGCTCTGGCACTACACTCTGACCTTCCGAGATTTCAAAGGTTCCTCATCAAAGGATGGAAAGAACACATTCTTGAAAGTTCCAATAATAGACTTGAACATTCTGAGATTGGAAAAGATAAGTCCATAAATAGATCTCAGAGACTCTCGAAAAATCTAGCAGCTCCGACTTTCAAAATAGAAGGACTTAGTCCTTTACAAAACTGAAACGGAGGTTCCAGGAAATAACAGATGTTCTGACAACCAGAAGATCAGACAGGAAGGACAACTCAGAGGCTTTAAGTTCCCTGACTCTTCACACAAAAGTGAAACTCAGATATTCCAACATCAATCTCAGATATTCCGACATTACCAGAAAAGGTGTGTATGAATATATTTAAATGCCTCTTTGGATTTGGAAACTAATTCTTAATTGAGCATTAGCAAGGCACTCTCACCAACTTCTAGATTTCAACTCCACTTAATAGTGCATCTTTCTCTAAAGTCAATGTGATTCCTTGAACCACCAACAGAGCTAGAAAATTATCCTTAATCTTTGTTTCTTTGAGCCGTCTTTTCTTAGAACTTTTTAGCAGTTGTCAACGCTGGTTTTAACACTATTTTTGGGACTAAACTCCTAATCAAACTTGATGCACACATTAGTCCCTTAAGCATTTTAACTTATCTTTCAGTACCTTGAAGGCTTGTTGTTGTGCACCGCTCCAAATAAACGAAATGTCTTTCTTTGTAAGCTCATCTATGGGTGTGACAATGATGCTGAAATCTTTGATGAAACACCGATAAAATCCAGCAAGTCCTAGAAAACTCTATACTCGCGTGACCATTTTAGGAGTTGGCCAACTCTATATGGCTTCATTCTTGGCTTATCAACTTCAATGTTCTGTCTAGTCACAACATAGCCGAGAAATAATAATCAACCGGTGTAAAAGGTGCACTTATCAAGGTTACCAAACAAACATGCATCACGCAGAGCATTAAAAACAACACGTAAATGATCAAGATGTTCCTCTAAAAAGATTTGCTATAAATCAGAATGTCATAAAATATACCACCAATTTTTTTCCAATAAAAGCACGTAAAACTTCGTTCATTAATCTCACAAAGGTACTTGGTGCATTAATTAAACAAAACATTATTACTAACCACTCATAGACCAAAGTTGGTTTTAAATGTCATTTTTTATTTATTTCCTAATTTCATGTGAATTTGGTGGTATCCACTTCACAAATAAACTTTAGAGAAACTATTGAACGACTCTATTGATCAAGCATATCAACACACATATGCCATTATCTATATTTTTTAGGTACTAAAATTCACCGGAACAACACATGGACTTAGAGATTCATGAACATACCCTTTATCTAGTAATTCTTGAACTTGCCACTGAATTTCTTTCATCTCCTTCAGGTTGGTCCTATATGACACACGGTTGGGCAGTGAGGCACCAGGGATTAAATCAATTTGGTGCTCTCTCCCTCGAATTGGTGGTAATCCTAGTGGTACGTAATTTCAGATGTTAGTGACAACATGAGGCAAAGAAGAAGGCACATCATCAAGTGAAAACAAGACTTCTTTGCACACTAATGCATAGCAAATATAATTTTTCCTCAGTCAACTCATGGTCAACACCTCTTGGAACCTTCGGGAATACATCCGGAACCTCCGGGAGTACATTCGGAACCTTTGAGAATTTTTCCTCCTCGGGATAGAGAAGAATTCTGGAGACTCTAGACACAAAGTCGAATACTCCAGAAAATATTTCCTCCTCGGTCAATTTGGCCACCGAGGTCAACTAGGTGGGTCGGACTATCCGACCCCCTCAGATAGACAACATTGTCGGTTGACCTGGTCAACTAGCCGATTGGATTAGACTGTCCGACCCACAGAATAGCCCATGGGTCTCACCCAGAGGTTTGCTATTCACGATCGTGCTCGATAGCATGTGGGCATCACCCTCACAATACATTAGCCGAAACCCCATGCAACAGCCTACGAGCATCACCCCACGGTCCACTTTGCATGGCATGCACATCGGTGTCTCTATTCCAACTGTCCATGGGCATTACCTTGTGGTCCACTATTTATGGTCATAACGTCAACAGCCTAGCGAGCATCACCTTGCAATCTGTTGTCCATGGTTTCACCATCCAAAAGGTGTCAAACCCAGAGTTCACACAAGATGGCAACAAGTCCAAGGACATGGATACTATAAACCATCAAGGTGATCAATCCACTCCTCAGAGACATTTCCAACAACATGGTACTTTGTCTCCTTATTTGCAATCTCTTGAGACACACGCACGGGTAACTAGCACAACCAACATAAGCTATCATGCATAAATCAAGGCAAGAAACTAGTCACGAATCTTCTTTGTAGTATGGCTACTTGCGCTATTAACCCGGTCTCCTCCAACACCTGAGACCGGCAAAACTAGAAACACCTAGCTAGGCATATATTTGCCTTGTGCATTTTACTTGAGCTTGATGGAGACGATCAGTGTGGCTTTAAGTCTAGAATCTTTCTTTGTCCATATTTACTTGATGAAAACTATATTTGCTTCTACATATCACCATATGTGAAGTCTTCACTCGAATACATCTTCACTTGTTCATCTTCACAAGATTGAATCTTCTCTTCAAGTCATATGTCGTCACATGACACTTGATGTGATGTCATCACCTCATGATACTTATCAACGTTGAATCTTCACTTGAGGTTCATATTCACTTCAACTCATTTGTTTTCACATGACACTTGACTTGACATATTCTTCTCAATTTGATGTTCACCTCAACTCATCAATCACGGGCTTCACGGGCTCGTAGGCTCATCCTCTTAATGCACCCTCATACAGTAGTACATAATCACATACTTTCCAAACTCAATGAAACGGTTAGTCCACAAAGCTCGGTTGTCACTAATTACCAAATCACTTAACACATGTCTAGGGGCCAAGATGCACTTTCACTGATCTGTAGGGTCGGAGAGTCTCGTACTGATAACATTTTATAAAACCAACGTTACAAGGTGTGATCCCATGGTCATACAATAGGTAGATCAAACACTAGCAGAAAAGTAAAATAAACATGAGGATATAAGATAGTGTTTTTCTCTTTACTAGAATGGATCTCACGAGTACAAGCTCTCAATATACGTGTAAATAACTGAAGATCACCTCTCTATTCATAAACTAACTACGGAAGTTAGAATTTAGTAATTGACCACATATGAGCTCTAGAAGGAGGCGTGCATGCCGACTTGGCCCACCCTGTAGGGTTTCATAAAAAAATTGACTAGTTATAAAAAAAGGAATATTACTATTTTTGAATAAGAGATATATATATTTCCTTGGTATCTTTGCCATAGTTAATAGTGACAAGCAAACTTGAACTACGGAGGAAATATTACATGATAAATACCCGGCCGTTACTTGGCGCATTACAAGTTTAAGACTAGGTTGTTGGTCGCAGCATGTCCAACGCTTTGCAGGACACCACATTCAGATCTTCACTGTATCGATAACCATTGTCCCTCGAGAAATATGTTCATAGATCCCGGCAATATAGTCCTTGATTTGATTTTCCTGTACAACGCCGGCCTCTTCTCATCTACCAGCTGAGTCGCTGGTCCTATTTCTCTCTCAGGATCAATGGAGTAGAATAGAGACACAGATAGCCTCTCTTTCTCAGCATTCGTTACAACCCTATGCACAGGGCTCTTGAAGATCCCATTGCTCATTATCTGTGCCACAAAGTTCAATTCAATCGACTAAGAGCTTGGAGATTTTTCAAAAAAAAAGGACTCACTATGCTAAAAAAAAATACATGGCTTTTAGAAGCGTTGACTGCTATAGTTTATATGGATATGTTAGTAATAAAAAAAGTATAAAATTGTCTGATCATGAAAAGTACATTTCGTAGCAAATCAAATAATATATTTTCCATCTGATCAGTCTAAAATTTTGACTTCACACATTCTAAACGTCATATAATTTAAAATGGAAGTAGTGCATCGTATAGATATATACCTCAATCCCCTTGCAGCCCACCGACGTTGTTATCGACCATGAGAACCGTAAGAACGCTTCCATCGGAATGGGGCCTGAGACCGAAGAGAGCTCGGGTCTCGGGCAATCGGGGTAACAGCTGAATCTAGCGTGAGTGTCGTCCTTGTCGCCAAACTGGTCGATGAGGTAGTCCTCGTCAAGCTCTAGAAGCTTCGCCATTGCTGGGAGGAGACTGTCATTTACTCCCCTGCACTTCACGGTGAACTCGTGCAGGTGATCCCTGAAGGTTTCGGGATGCGTTGGCCAAAGCGCGAGGCTTCTCTCATCCTCGGGCTCCACTTTGAGGTAGAGGCGATCGCACCAGTCCAGGATCTGGTCCTGCGATCTCACCTGGTCGTTGCCGTACCCTTCCACCTGGAAATGCTCGCCGTCGCTCAGGTTGGTGTATCTTCGCTTCTCTTCGGACTGCTGCCTGAAAAATTCTCTCCACGCGGCCATCATGCCATCCATCAGGGCGGCATCTACGCCGTGGTTACTGATCTGCAGGACACGACAATAAAATGCATTTTATACTAGCTAAATATTATTACTGTTATTACAGTTTAGACCATATATATTAAGAAATTACATTTTGCACTAACGAGACTCAAATAACAATGCAGTTTGGATCAGGTTTTGCTGGCTCGAAGAAAAACCGGCTGGTTCATTGATCTGGCCACATCAGATCTCTCCCCATCACTTCTCTTCCTCATCACGTCGGATGCACCTTGTTCTCGTGTTTCTTCTTCCTTCAATCTCTTTCTTCTCTCAACCCTTCCTTCTACTTGACATGGGCCTCCCGTCCCTTCGACTCTACATCTTTCTGCACCGCAAGTCCACCCCATACCCCCAGCCACCACCAAGAGCTTCGTGACGTGAACACCAACCTCGTCCACCTGTTCACCCTCATAGCCACTGAAGCACTGTCAATCGTCCCCTCTTCTCCAAGTCCGACAATACTCTGTCACAGTTTCATTTTCAAGATCTCGCAATCTCTCCGCCACTTCCCTTGCCAGTGACCTCTACTCTAGTAGCCATGAATGACCCACGTGTTCGTTCCCCTTTTCTTTGTTCGTGATTGTGGAAGTGCTCTGCCTCCCTCCATCTCTCTCTAGATCCTAGATCTAGTGCCTATAATCCCCATAACTACCTCTTTAGGCCATTCCTGGTGCACCTGGACGACACCGCCTCCGCCATCTTCTTCTCAGGCAAGCTGCTGTGAACCTCTCTCGCCGACGTTATTAGCAAGAGCCACCAGAGGGGAGCACGACTTGGCAGAGAGAGATGTAGGAGGGGAGAGAGAGTTGGGGAACCGGAAGATGATACGCGGGACAGACATTTGGGGATGCAGCTAAATCTAGGAGTGAGAGATTTGAAGGAGGAAGAAAAGACAGCAGTGACGTGGCACCTGACATGTGATAGAGAAGGGAAAAGGCAGTGACATGGCACTTGACTTGTGGGATTATACGGGTGAACGGGTTGATTTTTCTCTAAACCGACAAAACCTGGTTTAAGATCCCACTAATATAAAGTACAATGTTTAAATATATGTGTTGGCTAAATCTCAGTTGCCTGAAATTTTTGTAAATCTCAGTCACCTAAAATTACAGTATTAAAAGTGTGTAATTTTAAAAAATTACACACCACTTGGTCTAAAATTACAGTATTTGAAAGTGTGCAATTTTAGTAAAAACTTAGTGCAATTTTTAGTTTGTATCTTATATATAGAGTGAGGCGTGGATAAGATGGTTGGATGTTGATCCAAAAGTCTAAAAAGTGACTGAGATGTAAAAAAAATTTAGACAACTGATAAATAGATATTCCCTTAAATATATATATTGCAACTATAATAATACATGGTCAATTGTGCAATTTACTCGCATATGAATTAAGCAAGATGCCTGCATGCTTTGCTCCAAAATGGTAAGCTAGCTATCCCATGTACGTGACAAGATGTCAAGATATATAGTTACAGGAAGAGGCCCCACGACTCGAGCGCCCGCCGGAGCTTCGCAGCCTCGTCGGCGGCGGCGGCACCGTCCTGCCGACACAGGCGGCTGAGGTCGATGACATGGATCGGCGCCCCAGGCGCCGCGACAGGCGGGCGGTCGTGGTGCCCGCGCGCGACGTACCGTGTTGGCACCTCAGGCGCGCCGAGACCAGCGAGGTCCTGTACTGTCGTCGGCGTCGCTCTCGCTTCTCCTGTAGTGCTTTCCATAGCACACCTTCAGTTCTGCCGTGTGATCTTTCGGTAGTGTCTGTTCTATCTGTCTCACTCTCTGCCTAGAGCTCTGTACTAATGATCATTCGGTACAACGATGTTTTGGGTGTCATGCAGAGAGCACGACGGCTTTGACGAGCTGGCTACTGTGTTATTGCAGCTATTTATGTGTCAATCGATAAGATGTGAGAAGTGACGAACGTCGCAGTTGCGCTCGTCCTGATTCCCCACATGCATGTTGCCGTCAGCCAGCCGTCCCGTTCCTGATCTGATCGGATCAGGATGAGGGAGCAAGTTGTCGGCATCCGGCGCCGGTTGCACAGGTTGCGACAATGGTAGCCCATCAGCCTCGTCTGCAGGGTCAGACGGCCAGCGACCACGTGGCATGTCATCATTTTCTAAGTAAGAAATCCATTCTTGTGCATCAACTATTTTAATATCTGGGAAATCTGGTTCTCCGACTATTAACGCTGTTTAATTTTAGTGCCCGATTCAGTCGTGGTGGTTTATATGCTGGTGTGTCATGATATTGACTTCAACTTGACAGCGTATACTTGTTTGACTGACTTGCTTGCTACATCAGCACCTGAGTCAACACGTGTATTACAGGAAACTCGCGGCGTCGTTTTATTCTCCCTCTTGCTCAATCCTGAAACCCTAGTTGGGAGCGGCAGCGGCGGCGATTGAGGCATGGAGCTGCGAGTTAGTCAAGCCTACGACGACGGCGGCAGCAACTGAGTTAGGTTGGTGACGACTCTGTCAAGCCGGTCACTTTGGAGGCAACTTAGGCAAGCCGCCAACAACTGAAGCTAGGTGGATCATGGATCTGCTATAGGATTTGCTTTGATTTGTTGACATAGCTCAAGAGGTCAGTTATTCGCGGTTACGATAGAGTTTTGTTGCTTCTTCTGCCAACTGCACGTAGCTGTTTGATCTTCTTGACCACATAGCTGTTAGATCCCTCAATTTTGTTATCGATTTGCCAAATGTAGGATAGCAATGGATCGTCTTGACCACCTCCCTATTAGATTTCATTTCAATGGAGAGTTTCTGAATGATGGGAAAGAGCTACATTACATCGGTGAATCAGAGAGAATGTCTTACATTGAGCATGATAAGCTTTCACTTCTAGAGATTATTGGACACTTTAAAGGCCATTGTACTGAAGTAGGGCGAGCTTTTTTTAGAGGTTGTTCCCAAGATCAAAATTGAAGGATGTCTTTTGTGTGTTGTTCGAAGACATTAGCTACTAGAATGTCAAATAGTATTGTAGAGGCTGGTGTTGCTGAAATTTATGTTGAGTCACATGTTGCAGACCTAGAACTAGAACAAAACAGTGATGACAGTGATGAAGTTAGTGATTTTGAGAAGGAGATGGGGTCACAACCTGAAGATGTAGAGGCAGATGAGATTGAAGTGTTTAGAACCCCATATGAGAATGGCAACATGGTACTTATTAGGGTTAGTTCGTCGAAGGGTCATACGTAGTGTAAAATTGCACAAATGAAAGCTTTGAAAGAGTTTTACAACAGTCCTAAACACAAGCAGAAGACCATTAAGAGGAAGAGGAAAGTTCCTGATGAAGCATAAGATGAAGAAGATAGCAGTGAAGATGAGTATTGGCCTAAAGATCATAGCCATTCTGACCAAGATGAAGAAGCTGTGGAGATCAATAAGTTCAGAGAATAAAAAAAGAAGATGAGGTCAGGACAAATTTAGTACCTAGATGATGTTTTGCTTGATGATGGGTCTCCATTAGGGTCAAAACTTTAGGTTGGGGAAGACAATGCAGATGATGAGAATGCCACTCCTTATGAAGACATCAGTGAGTTTGAAGACTCTTATGATGAGTTAGGAAGTGATAGTGCTGGCTAGTTTATCATTTCAGACCAACAAAAAGTAAGTGGCTAATTTTCCCAACATATTACTTTCCCATTGTGAATAACAGATTATAACATGTGATTTCATTTTTTAGGGCATCATCAATGCTGTCTAGACGTGGGCACCATTGGCTAAAAACAGAAATTGTGCAAGGCATATATATGCCAACTGGAGGTTGAAGTCCAAGAAGAAGGAATGACAACAACATTAGAGAGGAGGGCCAAACTTGCTCAGGAGACAGTAGAATGTGCTAGAGCCGTGGTGAATACAGATCCAAGACACTGGAACGGGGCATGGTTCAAGTTAAGTTCAAATTATGACTCTATAGACAATCATATTTGTGAAAGCTTTAACAAATGGATGGTAGAAGCTAGATTCCTGCCAATAATTGCCATGCTAGAGACTATTAGGAGGAAGGTGATAGTAAGGATTCAGGAAAATAGAACCAATTGTGAAAGGTGGACATGTCCCCACATCAACTAGAAACTTAGCAAAATCATCATTGAGTCAGGGTCCTGTCATACAATATCTAATGGGAATCACTGTTTTGAGGTCAAACATGATTCTCATAGATTCACAGTAGACTTGAACAATAGAACCTGCAGTTGTAGGTATTGTTGTAGTTATCTGGTATGCCATGTGCTCGTGCCATGGTATCAATCCACCTGATAACAAATAGAATAACTGATTATGTGGCTAGTTGCTACTCAGTTTTGACTTTACGAAAACATATGCACACTGCCTGCAACCAGTTGATGGCATGCAAAGCTGATGGCCTTATTAGACTCTACTTGTGATGCCAGAATTTTTGATTTATGTCACTTATGTGTCCAAGCTATTTACAATGCAAATTTGACATAAACCTAACATAATATTAAAACATTATCACAATGCTTAAACATTGAACTACATCTGAAACTAAGATGTAGGCTTAATAAGAAGTTCACCATCACAAAACAATGGCTTCATTCAGCTTCATCCTTCTTCCACAGCAAATCTCTCACAGCAACCAGTTCATCCTTCTTCCACAGCAAGAAGGATGGAGAAATCTCCATGTTGTCCCTTCCATTAACAATGGCTTCATTCAGCTTCCTCTTCTCGTCCTTCAATGATAGGACTACATGTCGCAAATCCACAAGCAGTGGCTTTAGATGTTTAGGAGTTGGAGCATCGTACCATGTCCAAAAAATACACCTGCCCATAGACTGAACACAGTGAAACGACCCGACTAAAATCACCAAAATCCAACAAATTGAACCAAACCAAAATCCACAAGAATGATACTGACCCGGTCTTGAGCACACTTCAGGTACCTCCTTCCAGGGTTCTTGTCACTCCATGAGATCCATCTCACCGCCTTTTTCTAGCAATGGCAGAGGACTACGGGGACATAGTCCAACGACATCTCATGGTATGGTATTAGGGATGAGCGTCTAAGATGCAGCAAGGGAGAGGTTGAGTCGCATGATAGGCTTGAGCTCGATGACGATGCCATCAAGCTTGACTAAGTCGTCGCCATCGTCGCCGGCTTGCCCAAATCGCCGTTGTCGTCACCTTTCTTGAATTGCCACTGTTGTCGCTTAGGGTTCGAGGGTGAGTGTATACGTGCTGACTCAGATGCTGACGTGGCAAGCGACCCGGTCTAACAAGTATGGTTTCTCGAGTTGAAGTCAAAACCATGACATGTCAGCACATAAATCACCAAAACTGGGGGGATGGAGTTTACTTTGTATTAGAGTTGAGGGACCAAAGTTAGACTATAACAACAGTTAAAGGACTAAAAATGGACTTCTTCCTTTTTCTGATGGGGGCATCGTACTTGTACGTGGGCTTGCCTGGTCTATCTAGGTTGCCAAGGAAAACATGGGCTCTGTGCATGCCGGAAATTTGGCCTAGA
Source organism: Stipa capillata (assembly GCA_019208055.1). Lineage (NCBI taxonomy): Eukaryota > Viridiplantae > Streptophyta > Magnoliopsida > Poales > Poaceae > Stipa > Stipa capillata. The sequence continues at coordinate 18,747 of JAGXJF010003847.1, forward strand.
GGCCCGTTTTTATGAGCACATATTCTTTGCTAGAAGAGGTACAGAACTACAGATTGCCGCTTAAAGCTTGACCCTTCAGACACATAACACCATTCAAAAAAAAGTCCATTTAGCACAATATTCTTAGAAAATCAGCGTGAATAACCATACCAAATGGTTTTGAAGGCGTGTTTATGTATATTGCAGTTGACATGATGCTTGCAAAGGGTTGTTTGGCCAGATCGTCTACTGTGGTGGAGATTCAACATACAAAAGTTACTTGTACAAGGGTGTATATGTTAATCTTCCACCTATCTTCTATTCCCTCCTGCCTCTTCTAAGGATCTCAAGGGACTACCTCCACATTCCCCCGGTCTTCCATATCCCTCGAATCTCACCTAGACATGCACGTAGGTGGCTGCATTCTTGTCACCGGAGTGCGATATTCTCAGTAGTCTACAAGTCATCATTGCAACGATTCTATCCTTCCCAAACTCTCCACCTCTACCGTAGTCCCATTCAATGTCTTCCACACATCTGCGATGCTCAATACCGTTGTTGTGCCACTCTTGTCCTGCACAACCTGCGTCTTTGCACCGTCCATGTAACTTCGTACATATGCGCTCCTCCTGTTCAACCTCCTATGTAGATCTATGCTACTTAGTCCCGCTGCCGCTGCTCCTAGACATCACCTCCTTTGGCTTTGCACCACCCACATAAATCCATACGACTGCTGTCAGCTCCTACCCTGGGCATAAGCTCCAATAGAACCATACTGAGCACGAACCACTACTACAATATAGGCCATCACAGAGAGGCCAAAAAGGCCTTCACATATGAGCATGGCTGCCATCTATGATTAGCAGTCTATGATGACGGCACTCATCAAAGACAGGCCGTGCCATCTATGAAGACAAGACATCACAGATGGGCCGACATCATACTGCCCGTCTGTCATAACCTATAGCCCGAACGGTCAGGTGACCTAGGAGCCATGTGTCACACCTCGATTCTCCAAAACCCGAAAATTAGGGCTTTCAAAAACTTTTTGTTAATAACGCTAATGGAAATATACTTGATTAAAAACTTTAACTCAAATCCTGCTAAACCCTAAGGCCAAGCAAACCAAACCTATCCTCTCCCTTTTTCCTAGTTGGTATAACCTGGACCACAACTACCGCTAAGTACCCACACGGTACCCTTGCGAAATTTAAACGTATATATGTCCTGAACTTTTTCTGAATGGCACGATCTTCTGCCATCTACCTCGCCAGGTCAAATCGTGAGTGTGTGCACATATATACTGTTTTTATATATGCACACACATACTAAAACCCTAACGCGAGAAATACCTTAAAGCCACACCTACACGATATATGCCGATATGAATCGACGGCACCTTGCCAACGGCTGGTCCCAAAACAAGATGAAGGGATTCCCGCGAGTTTCCATAACTTCTCCCCACCATGCCACACACCCTATACGTGCATAAACCCTAACGCAGCATATACATCATATACGTCGATACGTTCGCGGCACCTTGCATCAGGCCAGCCCTAAACCAAGGTGGAAGACTTCTCGAGAGTTTCCATGACCCTTCCGATCCTTACCTTACCCTGGAACCCTAGTTTAAGCCCCGAATCTTTTATTCCCAATTAAGTCCAATTCCTTCCGAAACCCTAATCGCGAAACCTAGCGACCTTCGGCCTTCCTAAAAATTCTGAGATAATTTGTGGAACACCCTAACAATACTCTTAACTCAGTTGTAACATACAATAAAGATGTCCAGTACAAAAATATTTGCAAACAAAATTAATAAGCTTTAAAATAAAAATGGGCATTAAACTACAACCCCTAGAAATAAATATCCAGAAATTCTAACAAAATTACACGATGATCCCCAACTTCCCAGGAGCCCAAATATACAAAAACATAGGTAGGCCATATGCTAAAAGCTGAAATGATCGCTATCAAACATGTTCACTAAAAATCTTTCGATGCATAAAATCTTGGGGAATCCTTAATCAAAGTCCACCGAACAGCTCGTGGAGCTTCTCTTTGAACTACCCAGCATACCTTCCACAATAACTCTCTTGGGTGGCTACACATTAAGTCCATTCCCTATAAACCAAGCTCTAGCATGAGTTGGCATTCGCAGTCCACAGGCAAACACTGCTCCATTCGGTGCCTAACTCGGCAGAGCCCTTGAACACGTGTTCCAGAGACTCCAGGACATAGCCACGCGTAGCAAACCACACCAAGACACGCTATAGCTTGGCATGCCATGCTAGCTCGCGCACTGGCCACGTCTGGCCATGCCACAGTGGCATTGAGCAGTGACCACCGCGCCGTCCATCGTCAAGCGGCAGTGCATCCTACAGCTATCACCGCGAGACCCGCCGTGGTCGCCGTCGCCACGCACCCCCGGCCATGTGCCATCTCGCCTGCCTCCCCGTGTTTCTGCCACAGCTACCTCTTGCGCCCCTATTTTCCCACGAGCCCAAGCTCCCTGTGTTCCATCCCCTTCCCCGTGGCGCTCCGCAACTGACCCGGTTGCCCCGCCTTGGACGCCGCTTGCCCAACCATCGCTCCGCCTGAGCCTTGGCCCCAGACTTCTCCCACGACGGCTTCCCGAGCACCTTCCCGCCGCTAGCGCCGCCCAGCTGTCGACAGCCGCCAGCACGCCGCCACCGGCAAGTATTGCCACCGCAGCTGCCCTGCCGCCTAGCTCGGCGAGCCACCACCGGCCGAAACTATCCCCCACCGCGACCCAGCGCCGGCTGGAGCCCTATCGCCTCTGTCAAGCCACCAAGGCTCTCCTTTGAGCTCGGTCCCTGCCAAAGGCTCGCCGTACCGCCCCGGCCCTCTACGCCAAACGCCGTGTCACGGCTCACCGCCGGTAAGGACCTCGTCGCTGCCACCGGTGATCCCCATTGACATCGCCCACCGCCCACCAAGGAGTCGGCCACGCCGTGCGCCCATAGCTCCGCCGCCAGCTTGAGGAAACACTACCGATTCCATTGGTGAGCTCACTATGCCGGCAAGCGTCGGCCTAAGCCCCCACCGCCGCGGGTGAGCCACGCCAGCAATGCTTCGATGCGTCACCTCCGCTGGACTCTCGCCGCGGCTCACTCCCTTTTCTTCTCTGAGCGGCCTCTAGCAGCTCTTCGTTGCTCTGACTGCCAAGCGCGCCGCTGCCGCCAGGCCCCCGTCCGTTTCCTCGTCGCCGGCGTCGTCGTCCCCATCGGCCGCCGGTGAGCACCACCTTTTCCCTGCCGTCGCAAACACCCCAGCGACCTTCCTCTATTCCGAGATTTCCGCCGTTTCCCCATCGCTGCTCCGCTCGCCGCCAGCCTGAGCCTCCCACCTCTTCAGCACACACCGGACTTCCTCCCTTGAGTCTTCACCGTCGATTAATCACTTCCCGGTTCCCCTTTCACACCCCCTCTGAACATCACGCCCGCGATTCTGTTTCCATGCATGGTGAACTCCATGAGCCCGCACTAACCAATTGAAAACCGTCATTAGATTTCCCTTCTCGTGGCGGCCCTGTCTCCCTAATCAATTTCTGGCTTTGATTGCTATGGCCAAAATCCCTCTAGCTCGTCGGAACAACCACTCGCAGTCGCCGCCGTTCATACCCTGCGGAGGAGCGACTCGGAGCAGCCGACTGGTGGGCCAAGCCTCGGACCTGAGCTCCAACGCGGTAAGTGCTCCCTTGCCACGCTGCCAGTAGGCCCAGCACCCCGCCAGGCCCACACCCGTGAGTGGCCATGCCTCCCCACGCCTTTCGTCTCCCTTGCTGGGAAGGCGTACAAACCCCAGGAGAAAGCGTAAAATCATTTGAAAGCCGGTTCTCCCTGAATCCAACACTGGTTCGACCGGTTCGGTGCCCAACCGACCGGTTCTGGAGGAGATTTCTCCGGTTCTTGGATCCTACGGTTATTCTCTAACATTTCCATGAAGAAACTTTTCAAAAAGTCCAAATAGTTTGAATACAAACAGAGGAGAAGTTATAAGTACTTAACAAATCGATTTTCTCTTTAAATCAAATGTCCGGAATATGTTCCAGAGATTTTTGGGCAGCCTATGGACATTTAACAAACCTCTCTAATGCCTTTGCACTCTATCCAAACTCATTCCCAATTTCTTTTTCAAACATGCTTTCGAACCTCAAAACTCTTACTAGAAGAAATGAAGGGAAATTTCTAAACATTTAAAGTAGTTTTAAAGCCTTAGCGGTAGGAGTTGGATTTAAGGCATTCTTTCCCTCTCTTTAAAAATTGCACATACACCATATACACTTCCAGAGCACCTAAGGTGCATACATCATAAGTTAGGTAATCTCCAAGGCCCCAGGAATGTCCACGAGTCCGACAATATGATTCGTTATGAAGAATAGAACATAAGGGATATACGTTCGTGTTTAACCAAACATCCGTGATACCTTCCGAACACTAATCACGAGGTGAATCAAAACACCTCCGAAACTCTTGTGCTATTATGTGCATAAACGCATGCTCACCAAAAACCCTAAACCCTAGCTCGACAAGATCTTCACCAGAAACCGTAACGACAGTTGCATGCCAAAATTTTTCCGTGAACCCTGAAACCCTAACGTGACAGAAACTTAAGGTAGATGTTTTTGACAGGATAACCTAAAGCACCCGATTCTATTATTCTAAAGCTCCATAAAATCACAACAGCTAACCCAACGCACTGTGGTTGCACAAATTGATTATTCAGGTTTTGCGTTTGGTGTTCTTGGTTCTTCCTTGCATCGTTGATTTATTCGCCGTTCCTTCAATGTGTAGATACCGACGTTAGGAGTTACCGTGCAAAGGAATCGGGCAACCGTCGAATCAAGCTCAAGCTCAAGACTCGGACAATACTGCCAGGCAAGCATTCCCACTTTGATCATGTTGAATCTCAAATGTGTGAAATTTAATTATTTTGTTTGCGAAACCTGCATGCTATGTGAATATCAACGTTATTTTATGCTAGACTAGTTATGCCTAGTAAATGCATGTCAGGTAGGTTCTGAAATCCGATCCTTGTAGCCCTAGGAATATTTAGCCGGTTGATATTCGACCGACCAACTAAGTAGGAGTATAGGCTTTAGCCTTGCTTAGTCCTGCTGTAGTTAAAAGTAAGTTTTACCGGTTACAAAGGATATGGGATCAAAACCCTCGGTTTGTTTATGCATTCCGAGGAATCTTTTAAAAAGGGAATGTTTATCAAAATCTCGAATGAGATGATGGAGGATTTTGATTCGGGCAAGAATGCTAAGGGATGTTGGGAGGTGGTAGAGTAGCCGGTTGCTACTTGAGGTAATGAATGGTAGGGTAACCGGTCGCTACCTGAGGTGATGAGTTGAAATTGGAGTCTTGCTCGAATCGGTTAAGGACAGAACCTAAGTGCCGCTGAATCAGTTCCCCCACCGTACGTCCACATGTCCTTTATGAGGAGGACTTGACTCGGTACCTCGTCTAATACTAGAGCTCGGAGCCGCGGGAAGTTAGGGTGATGTGTTAGGGTGGATTTGGGATCCCTAGAGGATCTTCACGGGACTACACGGAGGTAAAGCCCTCAGTGAGTTCCACGTCTGTGTGGAGGTAAAGCTCTTAGTGGGTTCCACGTAGTACGTGAAAATATGGTTCGACACAAAGGTGGAGAGTCCCATTTTGACATCCGGGATGCAAAAGTTGGGTTACCCACCTAGCGGGTCCGGCTCTAGTGTGAACACGGGTGAAGGGTCTCATTGTAATAACCCTGCCGGCACCACTTGTGAAGAGTGCTCATTTGGCCATGGCAACAAGGGTGACTTACATCTTGTGGGTAAAGCCGTACAACCTCTGCAGAGTGTTAAAAACTATTCGAATAGCCGCGTCCTCGGTCATAGACATGAACTGGCAATGCCACACACTGGTTAGACTAAGTTTTGTTTGTGAAAGCTTGGGAAAGGGATTAAGGACGTGGGCATGATGTGTCCACAGGGTGCAATTTACGCTACACAGCTGGTAGCAAGGAATTGCAGGAGGAGGATGCTAGCCGTACTATCCGGGATAGTACGGGCTAGGCATCGAGTTAAGCGAAGGCTAGCCGAGCTATCCGGGATAGCACGGGCTGAGCTCTGCGTTGAGGAGGCCAGCTGTAATATCCGGGATAGTACGAGCTGAGCAATGAGATGATGAGGCTAGTCATACTGCCCGGGGTAGTATGGACTGAGTCCTCTCAAGTGATAAAAAGGAGGTAGCCGGGTCTATCTCAAGAGAAGTTTTCGTTGCTTTGAATTGCTCTGATTTACAAAACTGCTTTGGAATCTACTATTCTTGTATTTAAATTGAAAACTTACATTTCCGCACCACAAGCAACTTAGGTTAGAGCTATTCCTTGATCTATTCTCTGCATAAAATATTGCCGTATATTTCCTCCTGTGGGAATAGCTTGCGAGTACATTCAATGTACTCACCTGGCTTGTTGATTTGGCCAGACGAAGGAGACATCAAATTCAAGGATACGAATAGGATCGCGAAAGCTAGGGCGTAACCCCAGTCAATTGCCTGTCGGGATTTGGCATATTGCTAGGCCACATCATCGCTCGTTTTTCCGCTGCAAATTTATAGCCATTGGGCTACAGGTATCAGACATTCGACCCTCACGGTCTATATACTTAAATTCATATGTATGTCTATGATATACAGGTTAAGTTGTGTGTACCGGCTACTGATCCAGGGACCGGTATAGTAATCACAAGGGAGTATCCGGCTTAAAAACCAGGTACGCCACACCATGTCAAGGACCGGCCCATCTGTATTGAATATGACCCCTAGACAGGTTTTGCCCTGGCAATCCCTGCCCCCCACCTGAAACAAAACACAACAATATCCCTGACCCCCCCCAAGCATACAGGTATCAAAGCTCACATTCACGCCAATTAAGTAAACATCACAATTATTTTGATAGTTCACATAACATATACAAACATAGTTCACATCACAATAGAAATTACAATCTCTTTAATTATATGCTTTACAAATTGCATATCATACATACAAGATGCAGAGTAGAGGAAAGATGACAAACCCTAAGTCCCATGTGGGCTATGGCGCAGAGGGGAACGAGGGCCAGCTCGGTGGGGGACGAGGGGAGGCAGCAACATAGACGATGGGACGACAGCTCGGCGGGGGACGAGGGGAGGCGACGCACAGACGACGAGATATCATGGTTGACGGGACAGCACGGGCTCGGGGAGGAGGACCGCAGTGGGCGCAGGCTTGGTGGAGGAGGCAGCGGCGCACTGGCTCGGGAGGATGGCTCCGGGGTAGCGGCGCAAGGGCTCGTGAAACCCGAAGCCCCACAAGGGGTGTGCAGTGTGTGGAGTCATCATAGATGTGCGAGGTTACAGGCCCGTAAGTGATGACTCATCACATACAAGCGCAAACTTTGACGGGCCTGTAATCTCGCCCATCTGTGATGAGTCTTTTAAAGAACACAAGCAAAACAAAGTGTTCCAAAACACATCAAATGGTTTTGCAATCAAGTATTTAAGCATTAGTGGCTTTGCAATCAAGTATTTAAGTATCAATGGCTTTGCAATCAAGTATTTAAGCATGAAAAAATTGACTTTTACATATAAATGGCACATAGAGACAACTCTCATCTTTGCACTTGTTTGTTTACTCTAAAGGTTATGTCTTCATCATGATCATTGCGTAAGTAGGGAGCTTCCTCATCATGTTGATCTTCCTCCACGTCATCCAATACCCTGTTTAGAGGGTCCTCATCAAATTGGTTGTAGTCACCCTCATCCATGACATCCTCAAATCCTAGAATGTTCCTTTTCCCATTCCTGACCACGTGGAGGTTTAGGTTTGCTGGGTCGATTAAATAGAAGACTTGGACAACTTGCTTGGCCAGGAGGAATGGTTCGTCTCAGTACGCAACACTTCTGTGGTCCACAGTTGTGAAGCCGTACTTGTCGACCTTCACATCGCTAAGACTAACCCAATGGCATTTAAACAAGGGGACCTTGAAACATACGTAGTTGAGCTCTCAAATCTCCTCCATGAAACCATAGTAGCTATCCTTCGACCCATTGGTATTTAAGACTTCTATGCTGACACCACTGTTTTGATATGTACTCTTTGCATCCCGAGCCTTCGTATAAAATATGTACCAATTTATCTCGTATGCTTGCCATGTCATGACTATAAATGCTGGCTCCCTTGCCAACCATGTCAGCATGTCATCAACACTTGCCAGTCGGTCCTGGAACAATTGATTGAACCCTTTGTTGTGCATTTTCATGATCAAAGTATCCATTGCTTTTGGATTCTTTTGCCGCAGCATTTGATTCTGCTCTTGGATGTATGGAGACACTGTAGACGTGTATTGCTAGACTATGAAATGGGCTAAAGTATGGTTGTGCTTAGGAGAAATCATTACCCTCGAGCCTCGCCGCGTGTCAATATTGCGGCATACCTATTGGCTGCACATGAGACATATAGTCCACAAAGAACTCAATAACCTCTTCAGTTGCATAGCCTTCAATAATGATACCCTCCAGTCAAGATCGGTTACGCATGTAGTGTTTCAGAATTCTCATGTATCTCTCAAACGGGTACATGTTGTGTAAGAACACGAGTCCGCACATCAATATCTCATTCATAAGGTGAACAATGAGACGGACCATGATATCGAAAAATGACGGAGGAAAATACATCTCCATTTGAGATAGTATCGTCACCACCTCTTCTTGTAGAAGTTTTAGGTGTAGAGGATCAATAACCTTCTGAGAAATTAGGTTGAAGAAGGTACACAAGCTCGTGATTGTCTCTTGAACCTTTGGCAGAAGAGTCCATCTGATTGCAATAGAGAGGATCTATGTCATCATCAGTGGCAATCATGAGTCTTCATGCTGATTAATTTCAAATATTTCATCGAAACAATCTTCTTGTTGGTGCGGTAACCAGATGGAACTTTCACAACATGAAAGAACTCGCAAATGCTTTCCTCTCTTTAAGGTGGAAGTCTGACTCGGCCTTTACCCTTATCTTCCGGTGCTAACTCAAGTTTCTACCATGTCACGCTGTACCTTCACACCATCCTTTGTTTTCCCTAGAATATTCAAGAAGAAGCCAATCAAGCTTTCACATACCTTCTTCTCTGCGTGCATTAGATCGATGCAGTGACACACGTGTACGTAAGGCCAATAAGGTAAGTCCCAAAAAATTGATTTCTTCTTCCATATGCCCTCCCTCGATTTTTGTCCCTTTTTGAACACATCACTAATATCTTTGACAGTATCATAAATTTCTTGTTTGGTTTTTAGTTTTGGACATGTACCATGGTTATCTTCTCCATTGAAGGCCTTCTTCATCTTTCAGTATATGTGTTTTCTTAGCAGGAACCTACGGTGTACCATGTAGGTTTTGCAGCAGTTGTTCAGCCATAGACTCGAGGTTTCGTCCATGCATTTGACGTAGGCCTGAGATCCTTTCACAGTCTGGCCGAACATGTTACTATAGACAGGACAATTATATATGGCACAGTACAGCAAGGCATGTGGAGTGAATTCCTCTCATTTGTACGCATCCTAGATAATAACCCTTTCTCTCCATGTTCTTTCTATTCTTCCTTTACTGGTGCTAGATAGATGTTGATGTTGTTCCTAGGTTGCTTCAGCCCTTGGATAAGTATTGATAGCATGATGTAATTCGGCTACATATAGAGAAGCATAGGCCAAGTGCTGTGTTGGCTGCTCATGTTACTGAAAGGATTCATTTCGTCAGTACTCATTCCAAATCTTATATTCCTCGGCTCTATACCGAAATATGGGTGCAACCAGTTGATGGTTCTTCACTAGACTACATTAGCAAGATGTTGTAATTTTCCGCCGTCTTTACGCTCATCAAGGGCCAATGGAGCAGTTTTGCCATCTTTGGGTTTGCACACATAGTAGAGCAAATGCCATGCCACCTTAGCCGTTGTCCTTTCACCACCTACTCATTGTCGATGTCACTATCGTCTTCTTTCTTATTCTTGTATCAAGGTGTCTTGCACATCGGACATTGATGCATATCCACATACTCATTACGGAATAGATACAGCCGTTCCGACAGGCATGTATGTTTTCTACTTCTAACCCCAGGGGACAGAGAACCTTCTAGGCCTTGTACGTACTTTTGGGCAACATGTTCCCCATCGAAAGCATGTCCTCGAAGAGAATTATCAGTGTCGTGAAACTCTTGTTGGACCAACCACTGCTTGCCTTCAGTTTTAGCAATTCAAGCATGGATAACAACTGTCGACAATCGATAAACCATCGATCTTACGTAATATGTGGAGAAAAAGAGAGTAGGGTACGGACTCCTGGAGCCAAGTCGAGTCTGCTAGATACCAGATGTTTTAGATAGGTTCGGGCCTCCCTCAGGATAACAACCCTACGTCTTGTATGTCTTATATTGATCTCGAGACAAAGTACAAGGGGTATAGCTAATCTATATGGGATCTACTATTAGTCGAAGGTGGATGTCGTGGCATGTCTTCCCTTCCACTTGCTCGGAAGTCTTCAGGCTAGGCTTCTGGCAATCTGATGAGGCTCGTCTACCTGAGTTGTGTTGAGGCTTGTAAGCGATGTCCTCTCCGCAGGGTCCTTGGATCCTTTTATAGAGGGTATGATGTACGAGGTACAGACTTATCTCCGAGTAGGACTCCTATCATCCTAAAACGTCGGGATTGACTTCCTTGTTAAGGAGTCCCGGACACCTGTGGGTAGCTTCCTTACGTCCTAGAATTCCTCCCAAGTATGGGTGTAGCTCCGGTTATCAAGGGTCTTCTTATATGAATACTCTCGTTGTATGCAGTATGTGAAATGAGGCTGTCACAGATCAAGGGAACTAACCTAGCCGAGGGAAAACATCTCGACCAGGTGTTCTTCTGAGTTGTCACTTAGGTTTCCGAGTAGGATGTTCATCCACTCGGAATACTAATCATCTCGGAGTACTTCTAGTCGGGGTACCGAGTCCGCCCGAGTTGCTCTGGGAGCCCCCAAGTGGGTCTCACATCTGAGTAGGAGTTCTGGGTCATTTCAACAGATGTCGTTCTGACTCTGTGGATAAGATTTGCACATTTTTTCCGTCTAGCAGGTTTTCCAAAATTTGAACCGTCGCAGCGGAAATTATGCATAGTGGTGAAAGAATCTCCCCTTTTGGCAACTGTCATGCTGACATAGCAAGATCGCAGCATATTTGTCAGAATCGTGCACCTGACATTCTTGGATCCTAGAGCTAACCATTCCCGCACACGCTGAAAGTTACTACGCACATTAAATGCGACAGGACATGGCAGCAGAGATCGTGAGCTCGAGCAGCATTCAGAACCATCATGGAGCTAGTTGGGATTTGCTGGGCCCTTCCCTATAAAGAATCTGGAGCACTCGACAGACATTACGCCTTCTTGCTTCCCTACCCTCAGAGCGCTCCTGCCTTTTGCAAATTCCTTAGCCAATTTTGTCTTCTTCCTCTCGCCCACATCTCTCAACCCCACCATGGGCCAAGCCATGGGTGAGAAATAGGTTGCTAAGGAGATCGCCAACACCTGTAAAGGTGGTCACCAGCAAGTAATGCCGAAGTGCGCGATATCAAAGATATCCAGTGAGTTTTTGGACAAGCTAGAGGACCTTGAGGTGATTCCCCCACGCTCCATGATCACCTGCATGCCAGCGGACGGCCAAGACATACCCAGCCCAGACACCAACTAGGTGGTGGTTTTTGTGGACTTCCTTCGGTGCGGCTTCCACTTCCCCCAATCGAGTTTCTTCATCCCGTGCTCTAGTTCTACGAGGTTGAGCTCATTCATCTCAATTCTAATTCGATTGTGATGCTGAGCATCTTCGTGCATTTGTGCGAGACGTATCTCGGCACGCGCCCCACCCTCAACCTCTTCAGATACTTCTACATTCTGAAGAGGCGGTAGGGTGAAGTCGTTGGTGGCGTGGTCTCTCGACTGTGGGTGACAAGTCAAAGGAGTATCTTGACTTCATCAAGAAGAGCTCACGGTCAGGATGGAAGAAGAGATGGTTCTACTGTGACCTAGTCGGAGATGCCCCCTCAAACCATGTGGTTTCAGACCTTATTCAAGAGATAGTTATTCTCAAAGCACAAGGTCTGATTGCTTGGGACGTAGCCGCTGACTACCTCAAGCGGCATTTAAGCCCATTATGCTCGAGGATTTTAGGCGCTTGGAAGTAGTCGGACGAAGCGGACTTGTCCCATGATAGTGAGAAAGGTAATACTCGACTCGCATGGCCTTTGTATTCGGCAATGGACTTCCTTATCTTCAACCAACTTTTATGTGCAGTTCTCGAAGACTCGGAGGTCCAGTTCTAAATGCACTTCCTTTTGGAGTTGGGTGCTCCCGGGGGGCGCGTCGACATGCCCTTACCAATCTCGAAGATGAGCGCCAAGCACCGCCAAGAGGTCTTGTCGGTGAGTACTTCCCTTGAGTATCTGCTGTAAGTCATTTTCTTTTCTTATGAGTAACAATGTGTCGCATTTGGGGATGTCACAGCGCGTGGGCTGAGGGATACCCGACCCTGAGGCGGAGACTGCGGGAGCGTTGGTCGAGGCGGAGGATGATGTCATGATCCTTGGCACCATGGTCTTGCGGCCAGAGCTTGCTGAAGGGAGCAGCTTGAGCATCACAGGGCCACCCTTGGTCTCGCGGCCAAAGCTCGCTGAAGGGAGTAGCTCGAGCATCACAGGGCTCCCCCTGGTGATTTTATCAGCATTAGCACCTCCGTCCCTAGCCACGCCACCGGCTATGCCCATTGTCGGCTCAGCCAGGGAAGCTGCAGAGGTTGCTCCCCAGAAATGTAGCCTAAGCCTGGCAGGGGTCAAGGTGGTGTACCGTCTGAAGAGGGTGAGGTAAGATCTCTCTTCGTTGCCTTTTCCTTCTCTGGTTTGAAGCTTATCTAGCTTGTCGCTTGCAGAGTGGAGAGCTCCACGGTGGAAGTGGTCGACCCCACTCTAGAAGATGACCTTCCAGCATCGGAAGCCATGGTGGTGGTTGCCGATCCGGTCGTGGAAGCCACACAGCCCCTGGACTTGGAGTTCGTCCAGCCCCCGGCCAAGGAAGCTACTTCCCCAAACAGAGTGGAGGTCTAGGCCCCAGCTGCAGGGATTTAGGGGTCTTCTGGATCCGAGTTGCCATCGTAGCTGTTGATGCTTATCAAAATGCTTATCAAAGGTGGACTTGATTAGAAGAAGCTCGTGTTGCCCCTACTGGAGGTAAACATTTTGAGTAGTCAGTCTTAATTTGTTAGCATTTGAAACTAACCTTCATTTCTCAGCTTGTTATGTCTGAGTCCGACTCCCTCCAGTAGGAGGTCCAAAGGCTGAAGGAGCAGTTGGGCCTGTCTGACGCTATGTTGGAGAAGGAGAAGGCCCGGTCGGTGAAGCTGGAAGCTGACAAGGCTGCACTGGAGTCGAAGAAGGTTATGCTTTCCAGCGAGTTGTCGGAGACTCAGGCGGCTCTATCCAGGGCAGACTCCCGGGTATTGTCCCTTAAGGATACCCTAACTTTCACCCTAAATTTACTTGAGACGGCCCTGCTTGAAGTGGGATCAAGGTCCAGCCTATGGAAGGCCATGACTAGAGGGTGGCCGAGCTAACTCGGGCGATGTCCGACCTCAAACCGACGATAGTTGCCCACATCTCGCAGCAACTCTGACAGGGGGTCCAAGACTCGGTTGCGATGGCGCTGGTGCTGATCAAGGCCTACCACCCGGAGTTCGATGTCAGAATCCTCTGAGACAAATTCCTGGGGCAACTGCGGCAAAGACCGAGCGACTTATTGAGGCGATGAAGGAAGCCACTCTAGTTTCTGTAGATAGGCTAGAGGTGTCAGGATCTCCTTATACCTTCGCCTGCTAAATAAACACTAATTCTTTTTTGATTAATGCATGGGTGTCTTATTTGAATTTTGCATGTATGAGCTACATGTTAAAACTTGTCAGGAATGTGGCGCTAAGGGATAACGACAGTGCATGATACTTAGTGCCTCTGCTTCCTTCCCCCAGCTCGAGTCAAAGAACGTTCCTGCTAACTAGGGAGTTTAGTCAGTCAGCCTTAGGTGTAAGTCGAGTGGAGGGCTCCGTCCCCGGTCACTCGTAGACATGATAAGGGACCTTCCTCCGTCCCACTGGGTTGCAACTCGGAACTCCTCTTTGTGAGGGAGTAAACGCGAGCACTCGTGCTTCAGGCTGTCGTTAGCTACTTTAGTGCCACGTAATTGGGCTACCCTTATCAGAATTTCCTTGTAGAAGCTAGTCGGTGAGCCTTGCCGAGTACATGGTTCTGAGTGGTTCCGACGAAAGTGTGATACTTCGTACTTTAGCTTCTCCCAACCTAGGTCAGAAGACGTTGCTGCTAGCCGGGGATTTTACTCGGTCGGCCTTAGGTCTAGTGGAGTGGGAGGCTCAGTGGCCTCCAGGCACTAGTAGACGCAATAAGGGACTTTCCTTAGGTCGCAGCACGGAATCCCTTCCCTTCGCAGAGAAAAACTGAGGCACTTGTATGACATGCTGTTGGGAATCTTCTTAGTGCCCTATACCTGTCCAATCCCCAACTGGCTATCGGAGAAGAAAACTCAAATATCTAGTCAAAGAAAGAAATCATTAACTAAATTTATAAAATATCTTGAACAAGAACTAAGCAAATGTTCGTGTTGCCCCCGTGGTTGGTGCCCCCTCTGTAGGGTCCTGTCACCCTGTGACCGCCCAGTGCTAGTTTATTGCGGCTCCGTGTGTTGGGTAGAGGTACCCAGAATGTCTTACTGCCATTGTGCCCATCGTATGGGTGCTGATCTTGGAGGTGGGGATGAGATAATGCAGAGGCGTGCCAACAACCTTGCAGGCAACATGAATGATCCATATGTAAACTTATTCTTGGTACTTACACATAGAATTTTTGAAGCTAGTCGATGTTCTAGGAATCATTGAGGACTCGACCATCCTTCATGGCCAACCTGAATGACCTGGTCGAGCGGACTCGACCACCATGTAGGGACCCTCATCCTTCGGGAATAGTCTATTGCTGTTGTTCTGATTCTAAACGATTCATGGGACAAGATCTCCCACTTGAAGGGTGTGTTCCCTGACATTTTAGTCGTGTCTGCCTTGGAGGGGTTGTTGGAACTCAGTCGTCCAGTCCCTAGCAAGAGGTGGAGCCCCCGAACATATGGTCAACTGTCCTTTGTCCGACTTGGAAAGGTATATGGTAAGACTCATTGCCAGAGTTCGAGTCTTAGCTATAGCTAGCGACCTATGGAGCCTTTCCTTTGAGCTTCTTGGTCTCGCCCTGGACATACTTTTTGAAAACTTGGCATTGGTGAAAGTCATGTCTGTCGGTCTGGTGGAAGTCACACCAGACCTTGCTGGTACGCTTTGTGTTTTCTTTCAGCTTGCCCTTGCCTCGAGGTGACCCAAGATGTTTGTCAGGAAAGTTTGCTATGACTCCCCTTGTCTTGATCCTCTTCTCAGTGCCTCCCTTAAAGGTCTTCTTTTTGCGCTTGTTCTTCAAGTCGCTACGCTAGGTTGGGAGCGTTCCGTGCCTCGCTCTCGCTCCTCGATGAACAAGAGGGCCTTTTTAGCACTGGTTGCCTTGGCGATGTCCATCAACTCTTTGACCATTTGAGGGGCGGCCATGACGACTTCTTCTATGCATATGTGATTCCTACAACCTTGAATAAATGCTTGGATGACATCGTGATCAGTTACCTTAGGAATCATGTTGTGGACATTGCTGAAACATTGGATGAACTCGTGCAAGGTCTCTTTTTCCATTTGGAAGAGTAGGAAGACATCATTCGCTTTGTCAGGGCGGATATACGTGCCTTGGAAGTTTTCGTGGAATTGGTTGTAGAGTTGTTCCCACGAGTGGATTGTTTCGGGCTGTAGATTAGCTAGCTATGCCCTGGCTAGTCCTTTGAGAGTAGTAGGAAGGTAATTGACCATGACCTTTTCGTTCCCTCCAGCTGTCTCAATGGTCGTGGGGTAGATCCGTAGGAACTCGGTTGGATTAGTAGACCTGTCATATTTCTCGATCGATTCAGGCTTAAATCGAGATGGCTAGTGCACCCTACTAAGCTCTGGAAAGAAAGCCTCACATCCGCTAATGACTCCTCAAATAGATGTGGGCACCTAGCTAGGGGGTAGGTGACCGAGCCCAACCCCGATACTTATATCAGGAAACCGTCCGACTAGGCAATTGGTCTGGCGGAGTCCCTATGTGCCTTGTCTAGTTGAGGATCTCTCGTTTGTTCGAGATCGGATGATTTTGGATCAGTGAGTCTCTAAGAGGTCGTCGAGGCCGTTTATCCTCTCGGCTTGTTCGATTTCGGGGATGTCTTCCTTTTCGATCTAATTCGTCACGAGAAGTATGGGTGCGAACTCTTCCCCCATTGGAACTATTGGTCGCAACAACTCGATGAGATGATTCAGCCTGTTCTAGGGCTTGTCAGATACCGTCCTCCATGTCACGTAACCATTGTTTCCTTGCAAGGATATTCAAATCTGTGACAGGAGGTTGTCGGAGTTGGTGCCAGATCTCAGAAAGCTACTAGGTAGTCCGAGAACTAAAGTGCCCGACACCCTATTGGGGTTGAGAAACACCTAGAGTAGCCTGCCTAGGATCTCACACTAGATCTTGAGGCATTCTCGGTCGTTGAGGTTGATTCCCAGCAATCTATTGTAGATCTGGCTCACCGTTCTCTTGGTTGGGATTATGTGAAGATCCGTTCATGTCCCCAATAGCGAGAACTTCTCCGGGGTACGATCTGTTGGAAGTGTAACCTAGATACATCATGGACCTATCATCGGAGGTGACCTCCGGGTAGTTTCTTCGGCAACCTATGTGGTTGGAACGTGCTGGGGATAATCCTGACATAGGACTCGCGTTGCTTGCGTGAGCACTCTGCTGATCAGGAGATCTGAAAGCAACTCCTTAGGTCCTGACATATTCACCCATCAAATGACTTACATCGTTATTGGACTCATCATCAAGGAAGAGATCACCTAGATCGACCCGATTGTTCATTGGCTCTTGGTTAATCCGAATGGTGAAGTTGTCGTAGAACCCTTTGTCCTAGAAGCCAGATCTCATCGCGATCTCTGGTGATGATGTCAACGGAGGCTTGGTGACGTTAGCTGAAGGAATCCCCACGGTCGGCGCCATCTGTCGACAATCGGTGAACCGTCAATCTTACGTAATACGTGGAGAAAAAGAGAGTAGGGGTAGGGACTCCTAGAGCCAAGTCGAGTCCACCGGACACCAAAGGTTTTAGACAGGTACGAGACTTCCTCAGGATAACAACCCTATTTCATGTATGTCTTATATTGATCTCGAGACAAAGTATAAGGGGTATAGCCAATCTAGATGGGATCTACTACTAGTCGAAGGACTCCTATCATCCTTAAACGTTGGGATTGACTTCCTTGTTTAACAAGTCCCGGACACTTGTAGGTAGTTTCCTTATCGTCCTAAAAGTCCTCCCAAGTATGGGTGTAGCTCCGGGTATCTAGGTCTTCGTATACGGATACTGTCATTGTATACAATAGAGTTGTACTACTCATCATCAACAACCGTGTGTATTTCAGCTTGCATCCCACCCACAAAGGTTTCTCTGCGTCCTCCGTCAGGCCCAGGAATTTAGCATACTCCTTCCCACCAAGATCCTTCCTTTCAACATCCTGTATTATCTGGTCTAGATCATTGTCGTCATTGTGAAGCATATCCTTGTCGCCCATATCAAAATCGAAATCAGACTCTACAACATGAGGCATATTGTTGACTTCATTGACTTCCTATTCTTCACCGTGATGAGTTCAACGTGTGTAATTCCCCATGAAACCTCTCCGAATCAAATGTCCTTGGATATGGTGTGGATGCTTATACATCTTCTCGCTTTGGCAGCTAATGCATGGACAAAACATAAATTATGCGCTCCTTCTCAACTTATTATCTGAGGCGGCTCTTATGAAGTTAGACACACCCGTTAGGTACCCTGTGTCCATTTGATCCATTTGATTATCAACATACATCCAACTTCAATCCATCTACATAAACATTAAAGTCCTAAGAATACCACCATACCATCTAAGCTACAAGAAGATGAGAGGGAATTGATGCCCCATACAAGAAGAAGAAGGGATGAGAGGGAAACACAAATTATTAACCTTGGGGCAGCACTAGCTTCAAAGTCGCCTCATCTTCACAGCAGCAGCTCCCACCTCCAATAGATATAGGTCCAGACAAATCCGGGCTCGCTTCTGTCCAAAATATCTGTATAGACTCATCCTAAATGGGCATCCACTTATGGCGTCTGCACTGACCTATCTCAGAAGTGCAGATACATGCGCGTTTATGTTGGAATCCCACATCATAGATGGGTCAAACAAGGGCATGTCTGTGATAACTCATCATAGATGGGCAAACAAGGGTTTGTCTATGTTGACTAATCAGGACTGACCAGTCAGCTCCAGAAAAAGTGATCACAGACAGCTAGGTTTCTAGACTGTCTGTGATCTTGTTATCATAGACGCACTCCCTTTGTCGATAAGGTGTCTATTATTAAGGTTTCTATAGTACTTCTCACATTGGAGCGCCAGTGGGGTGTGCCACAAGCGATGCCCTACGGTGCCACGTACACGTGCGAGTGTGCAGCACAATGCCTCGTACTTTGGGAGAGTAGAGAGTCAAAGCTGGACTATGGAAGACAGTGGAGGGTAGGGCGAGCGGTGGTAGTTTCATGGGGTACATGGGGCTATGGAGGAGATAGAGACGGTGCTGGCAGTGGCGGCACATCAGTGAGGGAGATGACAAACCCATGGGGAGAAAAGGGGGAGAAAATAGGACGAAAAAGTATTGGCTATGTCATGTAGGCACCATGTATAGCAAATTCTTGCTGAGTAAGTGTTGCATAAATGTCTCGTCGTCCTTCCACTAGTAAAAACCATCATATAGAGTTATCTATACCCTTTTTTATAACAGGTGGCGTTAATTATTGGTCTTTTTCTTTTGGATCATGTAGTGGTGCCATGCCGAACAGAAGCAGCAGGGGGCAGATGCTGAACAGTACACTGGTTTCGGGAACCCAAGGTGTCGTGTCCTTTCATGCCGCGCTTCTTCATGTCGCCGCCTGAAAATATCACGATCCTCACACACGTCCGCCAGCTCGCAATCGTCCATTTCTTGCTGACTAATCGATCCATGTGCTTATCGTGTTTGTAAAAGGAGTAAGGACACACGAGTGCAGCCGCATATCGATGATGTAACATCCCTTAGTTTTCTATATTGCTAAGTGTGCATCATAGCATGAGAAGGATTTAATTTGAATCGAAATTGAAATTGAAAAAGGAGGGCTTTTGAGCTATTTAAAATTGCAAAACAAAGTTCACAAGAAAAAGAAAAGAAAAGAAAAAAAATTCTCCCCCCGGGATGGGCCTCTTCTCCCGGCCCACCCCTTTCTCCCCGCGCCGGCCCATCTGGCCCGCTTCCCCGTCGTCCCCATCCTCCCTCCCCGAGAGTCCCGCCGCTGCCACCGAGCAGCTTGCGTGGCAAGCGCCCGGCGCAGCCCCGGCCACCTCCTGCTCGGGCCGCCGCCTTCCTCCCCTATAAAGCCGCCCCGGCCGACCGCATCCTCTCCCTCTCCCCTTTTTCTCTTCTCTCCCGCCCCGGTAGCACCGCCGCCCGAGCTTCTCGCCGTCGCCGCCTCGGTTGCAGTCGTTCCGCTCGCCTCCGTCGCTCGGCCTTGCCCCGCTCGCCGCTACTCCGCCGCCCGAGCTCGGCCCCGCCACTCCGCGCCGCCCCGGTGCCACCCAGAGCTACCCCGCCGCCGCTCCGGCCGCTCCCGCCACCTCCAACCTCGCTGCCCCGCCGTGCCCCTCCTCGGTAACCTCTGCTGCGCCACCGCCTTCCTCTCTCCCCCGGGCCTTGCCACCAGCGGCGCCGCGCCGGGCAACCCGCCGGCCGGACCAAGCCAACGGCCGGGACCCGACCGAGTTAACTCGGGCGTTAATGGTCCTATTGATTATGTCGTTAGGGCATAATCATTGCTAATGATTACTCATTAAATGCTAAGTATAATTAGTGCTAATAAATACTGTTAGGACATATTTAATACTAATCATTGATTATTAATGTTAATCTCACTGTTTAATGACTATAATTACTGACTAACAGTGCAATTAATGAGTTTAATAAATATGTCCGAATGACATGTGGGACCCACCCGACAGAAATTAAAATAAAAGATTAAAGAAAATGAAAATTATGACAAGTGGCCCCCACTTGTCATTGACCCAAGTCAACTTTGGTCAAAGTTGACCATGGGTCCCGCCTATCAGTCTCTGCGGCTATTTATGAAATGAGTAATAAAAGTATTGATATTTAATATTTATTTTTATTTACTGAGAAAAACAAAAAGGGTATTTAAAATGATTAAATCTTAGAAAATTCATTTTTAATTAGAAAAATGCAAATAATATATCAAAATGTTCAGAAAAATGAGAGCTATTCAAATATGTCATTTTCATACATGTTTGCATACTAGGAAAAATATAAATGGCTAAAAACTCAAATTAGGGTTTCCCGATTAGCCGGAAGTCGTCGGATCACGATATCTCGAGCGTCCGGGCTCTGATTAAATTGATTCCACTTGAATTAGTCTTTATTTTGCATCCTCTATGCCATGGCATGCATTTCATCCCATGCCGATGTTCAGCATTTTGATATTTACGATTATGCCCTTTTTCTGGTGTTTTCGTTCTTCTCCGTTAGAGCCGGAAGGTCCCGAAGAGGATAATCCCGATCACGAGCAGAGTGTAGTTGCCGAGCAAGAAGACAAGCAGCCCCCTTTGAACATATTGCAAACACCTATTACTTGCGAAGTATTATTTGTTTTCAAATTTTGTTATCGCATGCGTTCAAATTCTACTTTTTGCTAAGTAATAGCTATATTCCTTTGCATGAACTTACGTTGTCGCTCAATCAATGCCACTACCAACCCAACCTAACTAGAGTAGTATGGTGCATACCTTTATGCTGCTTACTATGATAAATAAGCTTAGACATGCTTAGACATGTAAAAGTCGTAATTCCTTGGATGGCAGATGAATCAACACAGTTGGATGGGTTAGGTGGTAGGTGGGTGTTCATCGAGAAACGTCTAATGAACTTGACTAATAATTATCGGGTTAGATGAGAGGCCATGGCTGGGAGCATGGTGGGTTGTCTCGTTTTCCCACAAGCACTGATTCCCGATGTATATTGATCTAAGATTTGCGTACTTCTACACGGGTGGTATAATGGGCCACCCACGACTGAATAATTTGTCTAGACTTAAGTCATGAGCTGCATAGTTTACCATTTCCATTCACTGGGTGAGTGAAAAATGATGTGGTGTGGTGCCTCAATATAGGTGTAAAGGTTACACACGGTCGAGGACCAGGGATGTATCACCTGATACAACTTTTGAGACCATGTCGAAGTATCGGCCGGACTGGCGTACACGGATTGGCCCATTAGGGTGGCTCATGCTTAAGTCGAAAACATTGTAAAGGTCATGTTCGATCACCCTCTACTAGCACACCTCGTGAAGTGTGTCCTTAGTCTAGCACTAAGAGATGTACACCCCTATAGGGTTTGAACTATTCGAATAGCCATGTCCGCAGTTATGGACAACTTGGTGATTACCTGCATCGAATTAGACAACTACAACAAAACTCTAAAACTTGCCAACTCTAAGATTGAGGTGTTAGTGACTGCTTCCTCCCAAGGTGGTCGAGGAAGGGTTAGGGTATCTAAGGTGTGGTGATCTGTAGTAAAGAACGATCGTGAAGTGTTCGACTCGTCTCCTTTAAAAAGTATTTTAGTAGTTGATTTTCATCTACTTAACTGATAATGTTAAAAGTAAATTGGCTTCCCGCAAAATAGTCCACAATTACCATATTATTGATACCTGTTGCATCTACTATTAATTTCCCCTTGTAAGTCTTGCTGAGTACAATTTTGTACTCACTCTGCAATCGTTGACATTTTTCTTGCAGAGGAAACTATCCCCTCCGAGGGTGGTTTCTATGTAGAGATCGACGCCAACGACGACTAGTCGCTGGGAATCCCAGACAGTGGTCCTGTTCAGGGTTTGGCAGCTTGTTTTGTTCTGTTGCAACTTTTGGCCTAACCTGTTTGTCTTCTTAGCCGTAATTACTCTTCTGCTGTGTAGTTGAATTTGGATCTTCGGATCCCGTGTGTGAATATGTTGTTAAGTTTCAAGAACTTATAATATTGCAGTTTCAGTCGTAGAGTTACTGCTGTGGTATCTGTTTGTTCTCACCTGCCTCATGTGCCCTGCATGTATGTTATTGAAGCACATGGTGCAGGTAGGGTTTCAGAGTTTATATCATAGAGTTGTTAGGTCTAATCACCCATGTGAAGTGACTCTTCTTCTGAGAGCTTGGGAACTATATCATCCTACTCCAGTCGAGCATTAATTTGCCGGGACGAGTTTGGGATTGATGTTCCGGCTCAGTGGAAAAAGAGTGAGGAAACTATATCACCCTGCTTAATCTGTGCATTAGTTTGCCGGAGCAAGTTCGGGGTTGACATCTCGGGCTATTCGAAGCCATATCACTCCACTCCTCTTGGAATTGATACCAAGAGTTGAGGTTGGGGTTGAAGTTTTGACTTAGCGGGTGATTTCACTTAAAGCTGTCTGTTATGGATTTTGGGTCCCGACAAATAATGACTTTGATCTTGTGTTATCTGATTGACGCGTTGATGTCTCACATATGATTACGGCGTGAACTTAATTTTCTTTCATTTCATCAGTTCCATGCAGCTAAGCTGCTTTATTGACACATACATGGGAATGAGGGATGAACGGCCGGAATTACAGATATAATTTACAAAATACATTCACACTGCGTGCACATGGACTGATCGATGGAGTGTTCATGGAGTCTTCAAGTTCAAGCGCCGGAAACTGCCGCTCCTGTTCGACGTCGACCTTGACCTTGAGGTAGTCGATGGTGCGCTCGCTGAGCGCGAACACGTCCCAAAAGCCGTTGGCGAAGGTCTTGGCCTCGAGCCTCTTGTACAGCGCGGCCACTTCTTGTCAATCAGCTCCCGGGACGGCTAACAGCACCGGCGACATCCTCTCCTTCTCGCTCGTCACCACGCGGTGCACCGGCGCCCTGAACACCGCTTCTTGTTGAGTAAGTGTTGCGCCAGCGTCACGCACGTCATCCTTCCACTAGTCAAAACCAACATATGGGGTTATCTATACCGGTTTTTGTAACTAGTGGTGCTGATTATTGGTCTTCTTTTTTGATCATGTAAACAGTACACTGGTTTCGGGAACCCAAGGTGTTGTGTTCTTTCGTGCTACGCTTCTTCATGTTGCCGCCTGAAAATATCACGATCAAGACACGCGTCCGCCAGCTCGCACTACCGGATTCCTGTGGCACACGGCGAAGCAGGAAACGTACTCGACAAAGGTTTGCCGAGTGTTACACTCGGCAAACAGTGCTCGACGTATAGCCTACCGGCAAAGGCATGTTTGCCGAGTGTTTTCCATCGGGCACTCGGCAAACAGTTTTGCCGACGGTCAAAGTGGACGCTCGGCACAAAAAAGCGAGTAAACGGGTAAGACGCCGTTAGACCCCTCTTTGCCGAGTGTCGAGAAAGGACACTCGGCAAAAGAGGGCACCACGTGGCGCTCTTTGCCGAGTGCCAGAGTGGCGACAGTCGGCAAAACTTGACAAAATTGGAATACCAGATTGAACAGGCTTCGGCCACTTGGCACATGTTTGCCGAGTGCCGTTGTCTCGACACTCAGCAAAATCTGTGGTTTGCCGAGTGCCTTCGTTGAGGCACTCGGCAAAGCCTGTGCATTCTGGCAGCCCAAATGCCAGATTGCACAGGCTTGCGCCACGTGGCATCTTTGCCGAGTGTTGCACTCGGCATATCTGTGTTTGCCAAGTGTAACACTCGACAAAGTACACAGCAACTATTTTCTTTTATTTGTATTTCCAAAAATTCCTGCAATTCAAAACAGTTTATATATCACAGCAACTCACATTCAGCAGATCACATATCACAAATATAGTTCACATATCACATATCACATATCACGACAAACATCACAAACATCACATATGCAAAGTTCAGAACGGTATGACAAACATCACTTCAAAGTTCACTCCATAGTTCAGACATCACAAACATCACTGCATAGTTCAGTGGGGCAAATTCCTTGACGACGGAGTACCACGAGGGTTGCTTGGGCTTGCTCGCGAAGATCCAGCTCCAGGATCATTCGATCCCGCCGACGGATGCTGCACAAAGGAAAAGATAGTTACACAACACTCTATGGCTATAGAAAGGGCAATAATGGTGATTAGAAGGTTATAAACGAACTCACAGGAGTGTGGGGAGTGTGTGGAGCATGCTGAGGAGGAGGGGTTGGCATCAGTGGCGGAGTTTGGCCAATTGCAGCATAAATGCCCTTCATAAGATCGTACCACTGGGCTCGTTCTACCGCCATCCTCTCCTCGAGCGCTATCCTCTCGGCCTCTTGCTTTCTCTCCAATTCCTGTCGGAGTCTCCTTTCTTCATCCAGCTGGGCCTACAGTATGTCGTCGCAATCTCATCGTCGTTCCAATGCAAAGCATGTAAAGACCGTGGAGGATGAACGAAATAGAACTAACCTGGAGCTCGGTCATCGCAATCCGTGTAGGCTCTAGGCGAGGGCGTATAGCCGGACTTGAGCTCGTGCTCCGAGCTCTGAGCTGAGAGAGAGAGGGAGTGGAGGCCGTATCGAGTGTGCCGTCGCCAATCCAAAAGCGGCCATGTTTCTTGCCTCCTCCCGCCCTCATCACCACTTCCCCGTCAAGGTCATGCTCGCTCGGATCAAAGTCTTGCCCGTGGATCTCCTTTGCCATCGATGTGTATCCATCCAGGCGAGCCTTGACGTTCTCATTGGTGTACGCTGAGGCCGGGTCATTCGGATCATAAGCAACCCCGTGCAACGCCTTTGACTTATGGGCCAGAGCATATGCCTTGAAGTGGGAGCAAGGCTGACCATCATTTTTTGCCGACTGCAATAGAAAAGCAAGAAGATTCATAAAGGGGGCGCCCGCACAGAAATTAAGAACTGAGCTTGGGAAGAAACAGATGCTATTGCCTACCC
The DNA here is from genome assembly GCA_019208055.1 of Stipa capillata. Taxonomy (NCBI): domain Eukaryota; kingdom Viridiplantae; phylum Streptophyta; class Magnoliopsida; order Poales; family Poaceae; genus Stipa; species Stipa capillata. The sequence goes on from JAGXJF010003847.1 coordinate 43,977, forward strand.
ATCTATCCGTGTAACCAGTCAGGGTGAGGTTGCCTTGATGGTGTGGTGCGCCTTGCATCAACAATCGCCTTTCCCGGGCAGCTTCGTGACTTGCCGCCCACTCGGGAGCGCACCACCTCTCCACGATCTGCTCCCAGCACTCAAGGTGTTGGGCGCACCACCTCAGAGGCACCTAAATAATCAAGTACATCATATATAAGAAGAAGAAATTAAGTGTTAGTAATCTAAGGAATAATAAGCATTAAATGTACTTTACCTGCAGGTATTGCTCGCGGGTCAGATATTGGGTCGTAGCGTCTTTTTTGTCACCTTCTCTCCACGGTGCTCCGCGAGATATTTGATGACGGCCTGGACGCGCACCTCATAGTGCATATCCTTCACAAGCTTCTTGGCAGCTCTGTCGACGACAGCAGCTGCCCTACCTTCGAAGCCCGCCTCGCATCTAAAGAAATCCTGCATATAGACGTGACGGATCCAGTCATTAGTTCAATAATTTTCATGAAATTATTATTGACTAATGTAGTGCGAAAGGAACTTACCCACAGCTCGGCCTTCACCCGCTCGGCTCTATTGGGAAACTCCCTTCCCTCCCTGTCATGGGCGTCCGGCGCGGCTACGTAGTGGGCCCATGTGTATGCCGGCTTGGTTACTTCGCCCAAAGTGACCATGCCAGGCAATTTCTCCTTGATCAGAAGTCCAAGGACGCCATTCACATGGCGTGAGTGGTCACCCTCTCCAACTCTCTTCCAGTTCCTGCACAAGTGTAATAATGAATTATCAATACGTGTTGAAATATTGAAGATACAAAAGAAAAAGAAATATGAGAGTAGAGAGAGCCATTTACTTCTCTCCGTCTGGTCGAATGAGCGGCCGTCTATCAAAGGGCACCGGTCGCTTCGGGAGGCTGGAAGGACCACGCAGCCACACACGGGAAGAAATAGAGCTGGAGGTACCCCCCCTGCGATGCTTCGGCGGAGTGAGCCCTCTCCTCGTCCTCCTCTACCTCCTCCTCCTCATCCCCAAACTCCTGCCTCTCCTCCTCCGCCTCCTGAGGCTCAGATTTAGCCGCAGGTATAGGCGAGACAGACCGAGCACCTCCTCCACACCTGCCTCCGCCTCTCGACCTTCCTCCTCTTGGAGGTCTTCCCCGGTGTCTCTTTTCGGAGCCTTCACCTGCATCCCTCCCCCCTTTGTATAGGGACGCTAACGATCTCCGCAAACCGCCCACCATGCTTCAATCACCTGATATGAGAAAGAGTAAACCAATTAGTACGGATGATACAACTTCATCTAAATAAATGAAGCATAATGAAAAAAATGTTATGAGAAAGAGTAAACCAATTAGTACATTAGAAATAATCATCATCATCGAGATGAGCTGGATCGTAAGTCTCATCATCACTATCACGCGTGTTGAAATAATAATCCTGGTGCTCGGGAGGAGGAATGTCATCCACACCGTCATTGCCTAAATGTAACCGCTCAAGTAATTCCAAGTCCTTCGCATTCTCAACCTCGTCTTCTTCGTCCTCGTCAGCACCACTTTCATTGTCGACTTCCATGCCCTGAGCTTCCGTCAAGTCGATAACGAAATTCCCGACGAGCCCATCTTCTTGAAAGAACTCTCCATCATATGTGTTGGGGTCTATGTTGTAATCATCATCATTTGGGATAGGTAGTTTACCGTGTGGTGGTACCTTGTACACAACATCTCAACCCTTAAGACGCTCCACAGTTTTGCACGGGTACGAGAGATAATAAACTTGCACGGCCTGTTGAGCCACAATATAGACATCGTCTCCAGGTAAGACGTTTGATTGTCGAATTTCGACTAGCCCAACATTAGGGGTCTGTTTCACTACTTCTGGATCGAACCAATGGCATTTGAAGATGACAGGATTCAGAGGTTTGCTCCCATCAAAATTCAGTTCGTATATTTCTTCAATTCTTCCGTAGTACTCAACCCCATCTAAACCTAGAGTAAAAACTCCGATATTTGTTGTTCTTCGATTGGGCCGACTCTGCTCGTGGCTTGCTGTATGGAAGTGATATCCATTCACGTCGTAAGCCTTAAATGACCTCACCCTATAGGCACAACCATCAGCAACTTGTCTCAAGTCGGCACTCATAGACTCGTCGGTTGTTCCCTACAAGTTTAAGCGGGATAGCTTGGTGTATAACTAACTACGAGCCAAGTTAGAAAGTACTTTTTGCTTTAACCAACAAATGCTAACTCCAAGAATTCATCGGTCTTCTGGATCCATTCATCGGTCAACAAACCCTGACTAAAGCGGCCAGTGTACATCCACTCACGATCATCCATCCTCTGATATTTTGGGAATAGACATGCATCAACTATCTAATAGGTAGAGATAGGTCCTAATCCCACCCGAGGATGTGTAGATTGGGCCGTTTCCATGCTCTACTCGATCCGAGACAGAATTTCGGCAGCACCTCCCCGCTGTTCTCCAAATACACGTCTCGGCAACAGGCCAAGAGAATGTGTATCCGGAGAACAACGGGGAGACGCTGCCGAAACTCTGTCTCGGATCAGAGTAGAGCATAGAAACAAACCCAATCTACATATCCTCGGGCTGTCCAAAAAAATGTGGACAATTCAAAACAGTTACAGTTACAGATATGCAAAAACTTGCATATTTATAACCATAACTCTTTCGAACGGGAGATGCCTAGGTTTAGTTTAGTTGTAGTATACGCACGACCAGGTTGGTAACATGCACAAAAAGGAAGCATCGAAAGTTCTGATCACTTCTCAGGCATATCTGCCGAATGCAGGTGTGGCCCAAATATGTATACAAGTATGTTTCCTTAAACCTTTTCTATTCCCATGGTTGCAAGATTCATAGTTGTACAATTAATTTGCTTTCAAGTAATTGATCTAGCTCTATGATCTTGATAAGAAAACATGTCAAATACTCATATAGGAATGCAATAATGTTATATTTCAAACTGCAACACATTTCAAATCTTTTTGTGGTCAGATTCAATTTGGTTGAATGATACAGACGATGAACGTGTGCTTCACTTACTAAATGTTGACCAAAACATCCAAAATCATGTATTTCTTTAGGTGAATCAAAATACCTGTAGTAGAGACTAAACTACAATTGTAACTGCAAATTTGAAATACTGGGATTGAAGAAAAGAAATACCTAGCTATTGCGGAGGAGACGTCGAGGAAGTTGAGGGCGGTGAGGTTGGCGAGCTCGTGTGGGATGGTGCCGTTGAGCTGATTGGTCTGCAGGTATCAGCTGTAGAGAGCGGGGCGGGGCGGAGGCGGCGGGTGGGGCGGCGGGCGGGGCGGAGGCAGCGGCCGGGGCGGCGGGTGGGCGGAGGCGGTGGCTAGAGCGGGGCGGAGGCGGCGACCGGGGCGGAGCAGCGGCCAGGGCGCCGCGGCGCGGCGGGCGGCGGGCGGTGGGCGGGGCGGAGGCGGCGGCCAGAGCGGGGCGGAGGAGGGGGCGGGGCGGAGCGGAGTGGCGCGGCGGTGGGCAGGCGTAGCGGCGCGTGGGAGAAATGGTGGAGATAGGACCGGTGGCACCTATTTAGGGTTTGTTTGCCGAGTGCCTACTGTTTGCCGAGTGTCGGACCACGGACACTCGGCAAACTAGCAGAGCTGACCAATCAGAATGCAGCGATGGCTTTGCCGAGTGTTGCACTCGGCAAACACACGCAGCTTTGCCAAGTGTTACACGGCAAAGTCCTTCCATATGACTTGCACAAATGCAATACTTGTATACCTAATACATTTTTATCTTATATACCTCAATACATTTTTGACATGTAATATACTACATATAAGTTGTTCTGTAGGAGTTTCCATAATTTTTGAATTGATTTAATATTTTCTAAAATTTAAATGCCTAGAAATGCACTTAAGGGCTTAAATATAGCAAACGTACCCGGAAAAATGCCAAATTTTGACATGTCACATGTAATGGTGTATGTTGACTGTGGAAAAGGTTTCAAGGCCAACCGATGAAGCAGCGGTCGCTTCGCATGCAAACCCGACCCGTTCTCTCTCAAAACCTAGTTTCTTCCTCGGAGATGGTCCGGTTTGTAAGCAGTCTACGTGACAACTTTTGCGAAATATTTTCAAATTTTTACCACAGTCTCTAGGGGTCATATCATGACACCATGCCAAGTTTCGTGATTTTCGGGCTTTGTTTGAATTTTTGAGAATTAAAATGCCAATAACCACCATGTTGGTGCCCGAGTCTCGGCCACCTGGTGTCTGGGACTCCTCTTCTTTCCTTACATAAGGCCTAAAAATACACTAAAGACCACTAATAAGATTTTTCAACCCATTTCTGGCGATTATTTCATGTACCTGCAGTTCAAATTTGAATTATATCCATTAAATGCCTAGAAATGCATTTAATGGCTTAAATATAGCAAACGGACCCCAAAAAATGCCAAATTTTTACATGATACATGTAATGGTATATGTTGACTGTGAAAAAAGTTTCAAGGCAAACCGACGAAGCAGCGGTCGCTTCGCATTCCAACCTGACACAAGAAGAAAGAAAGAAAAAGATATAAAGCCGTTGGATTCTCGGTATTGGCTTGCCCTCTTGACACCAACCTTATATACCCATATTAGGACTCCATGCCAAAAATGAAGAGTTTCCGTACGGTTCCTGTCGTTATTTCATGCGCCCTCTCCCGCAGGCCCCGCAACACTACAAAACGTAACACTACAAAGTAATTATAGACCATGCACTATTCACTGCACAAACCAACATCAAACGGATCTGATTTAAAAATATGAAATCTAACATTGTTAAAAAAATAATTCAAACAACAAAACAATTTATACCATATATTGCTCTCAGTTTTGCCATTTTTTCCCTAATGGTCACGCATTACATTTTTGTAAATGATTTGACAGTTGGCCTTGTTTAATGTTATGAAATTCAAATCATTTAAGATTATATAAAGTAATAAAAACAATAGCATATCATGGAGTAATTGTATAGCATAGATGCATATCATGGAGTAATTGAAGCATCTCATATGAACACATCTTTCCCATCGAAGTTTCATCTATTCTATTAATAATGGAGTAAGTGTGTTTTAGTTTCTACAACAAAACAGTCTACTATATAAGTAACAATTTTGTAATTGAAACTAAGCAAACATAAAAAAAAACATAGTTTGCCGAGTGTTGTAACTCGGACACTCAGTAAAAATGAACAGTGCTAACGGGGGCCACTTGTTTGCCGAGTGCACGTTATAAGACACTCGGCAAAGAAACCACGCCGTCGCCTCTCCGTCAACCGCGGGGAGGAAGGGCACGTGTCTCTCTGTTTGCCGAGTGTCACGCGTCGGGCACTCGGCAAACATGCTGTTTGCCGAGTGTCAAGCTGCGGGCGCTCGGCAAACAGTTTATTTGCCGAGTGTTGTATTTGTGCCGAGTGTTTTCTTTGGACACTCGATTTATGGTTGTATGTGCCGAGTGCCCGACGGAAAGCACTCGGCAAAGTGTTGAGCGCACGGCAAACATCTCTGTTACGGTAGTGTCGCAATCGTCCATTTCTTGCTGACTAATCGATCCGTGTGCTTGTTGTGTTTGTAAAGGAAGTAAGGGATACACGAGTGCAGCCGCACATCAATAGTGAATTTAATCTTGTGTTATAGGATCGACGCGTTGACGTCTCATATATGATTACACCATGAACTTAATTTTATTTCATTTCATCAGTTTCATGCAGCTAAGCTGCATGCTTTATTGACACATGCACGGGAACGAGAGATGAACAGCCGGAATTACAGATATAATTTATAAAATACATTAACACTGCGTGCACATGGACTGATTGATAGAGTGTTCATGGAGGCTTCAAGTTCAAGCGCCGGAAACCGCCGCCTCCTGTTCGACGTCGACCTTGACCTTGAGGTAGTCGATGGTGCGCTCGCCGAGCGCGAACGCGTCCCAGAAGCCGTCGGCGAAGGTCTTGGCGTCGAGCCTCTTGTACAGCGCCGGCTGCTTCTCGTCGACCAGCTCCGGGGACGGCTCCAGGATCCTTTGCGGCTCTGGCTGGTAGAACAGCACCAGCGACATCCTCTCCTTCTCGCTCGTCACCACGCGGTGCACCGGCGCCCTGAACGCCGCGTTGCTCAGGATCTCCATCTCGTCGCCGACGACGACCAGCAGCTCGTGGCTGAGCACGGGCACGTCGACCCAGCGGCCGTCCTTGAGCACCTGGAGGCCGCCGACGTCTTTGTCGAGGAGGAGGACGGTGATGACGGAGTTGTCGGTATGCGGCTTCAGCCCGTAGACGAGGTCCGGCCGTGGGCAGGGAGGGTAGTAGGTGAACCGCGCGTACGATGCGATCCTCTCGCCGACATGGTCGACGAAGAACTCCTCCTTCAAGCCCAGGATCTTCGCCATGGCCCTCACCACATGCTTGAACACTTTCTCACTCTTCATAGTGTACTCATGCAGAAGCTCCCTGCATGCACGTCAAGTTAACAGATTGAGCAGTGGTATAGCTGGGGATCACAATTTTTTTTTAGAACCAGGCTTTTAGCCCGGGGTGCTTTGGATCCCATTTTTTGTACGGATCCACAGTTTTTCACGGAACCAGCTGAGCGCGCAGGTTCAGTTTTTTTAATACCGGGCCCGAAGGGACCCAACTGAGCTCACCCCTGCTCGTTAATATTTATGCGCATGTGTCCGCTCTTCGGAGTTAGAACCCGGACTGGTTGCCTGACCTTTTCATGCTCTGACCACCCGGGTAACTACTCACCCCGGGGCTCACAATTTCGTCAAAATTTCACCATCTATTTCGATCAAAAGATTTCATTGCGCCGGCCTTGAATTCACTTTTGGAGGAGACCTTCACCTGAGAGAGGGTGGTTGGGTTGGCCAGAAGTGGAGCTTCCTCTCGTCCTCCGGCTGGACCTGGAGGTAGAGCCGGTCGCACCAGTCGAGGATCTGCTCGTCGGTGTCGACGCGGTCGATGCCGTAGCCTTCGTTGCTGTACTTGTCGCCGTCGATTACGTTGCTGTACTTGTGCTTCTCCTCCGACGTCAGGTGGAAGAACTCCCTCGTCACGTCGAGGATCTCGTCCAGGAACGCCTCCGGCATGCCGTGGCCGCTCACCTGACAAATAAAGAATCAAGATGGTTCCTGTATATAGCAAAGCAAACAACATGCGTGGGGTGGCAGGATGCATGTATATATATATATATATACCACGAAGAGGCCCCAGGACTGGAGCGCCGACCGGAGCTTGGCGGCCTCCTCGACGTCGCCGGGCTCGGCCAGACGGCTCACGTCCACCGTGGGTATGGCCAACTCAGGCGGCCGTGCGCCGATCGCCGTGGCGGCGGTCGGGCGGTCCTGCTTCCTCAGCACATACCTGGTCGGCGGCGCCCGGAGGCCGCCGTCCGCGGCCACCTCCTGCACCAGCTGCCCCTGATCCTGATGCACCATACTGATAGATACTGCTGGTATAGTTGCAGTTTGTGAATTTTCACCTGTGCGTCTACTCCACGGTGGTTCTATGTGTTGGAGGCCAGAGATTCATTTATTGAGTGGAGCGGAGCTCTGCTCAGCCTGCTTAGATGTGACGTGATCAGATGTGCCCGAGGAGGTACGTCCAAACTGAAGCCAAAATAATCCTATACGACCGGGTCATACGTGCGACCCGGCCGCATGGGGTGGCTGCCAGGTGGGCCCTCTTCACGCCCCTCGTGAGACGAGCGGGTCGTACAGGATTCTCTTCCAAACTGAAGTGAGCAGCTATGCGTCTACTCCGTTTGTGAATTTTCATCTGTGCGTCTGCTCCACGGTGATTCTATGTGTTTGGAAGCCAGAGGTTCATTTATTGAGTGGAGCGGAGCTCTGCTCTGCTCATCCTGCTTAGATGTGACGTGATCAGATGTGCCCGAGGAGGTACGTCCAAACTGAAGTGAGCTGAATCACTTAGCTATCTTCCCCCGATCGAGGAGGGATACATACATATCCTTTTTGTAACTTCAGATAGGCACGGGCGATACGGGGTTGCATCTTGCGTTGTATGCCAAATTGTAAATTATATATATATATATATATATATATATATATATATATATATATATATATATATATATATATATATACATACATGACCTATTAAAGTGAGGGTAGTCTTTTCTATCCAGCTAGTCTTTTAGAGAGAGAGAGCCTCTGTGGTTAGGCTTGTGGCATGATAAAGGTTAGAACGCTGTTTTATCAGGCTTGGGATTACTACAAGTGGTATTAGAGTTCAGAGCTTGAGATTTGAGTCTTGATACAAATCTCAAATAAATCGGTGTGTGAGGGGGGCTGGAATGCTAGTTTAGCAGGGTTAGGATTGCGCAACAAAATATATAACTCAAGTGATGTGTTCATTGGTACATTATAGTGTCCTCGTCGAACAATCCATACAATTCAAGCTTGGGCGGTAGCGACACTAAGGGATGTAGTGGAGGCAGAAGATGGAGGCAGGAGGGAGGATTGGCGGGGGGCTCGTTGGGACCGTGAGCATCCAGGGAATCGATGTGTGAGGGGAAGATTTATTAGATTTAGTCTCATATCAATTGTAGGCAGAGTTAGAATTTGATTTATAAAGATGATGTTGGCCCCTCCTGTTAAGCTAGTTTTCTGTGGTTAGATATGATAAGAGTCGAAACGCTAGTTTAGGGAAATCGAGATTGCACAACAAAATATATAATTCAAGTGATATGTTCACTGACACATTATAGTGTCCTCGTCAAACAATATATACAATTCAAGCTTGGACTGCACGACGCTAAGAAATATATGGTGGCAAAAGATGGAAACAGAGTGGAGGAGGAGGTAGGAGAAGGGGATTGGCTAGAGGGGGCTCATTGGGCCCTTGAGGCCGGGTCAATGGCGTGCGAGGACCGTGGGGTGGCGGTGGGTGGTAGTAGTGGCACACCAAGAGAGGGGGTCGGGGGCTATACATGAGCAGGCGTGAATTTGGGCCTCAATCCAACGGCCGAGGACATCGAGTGCACTTTTTAGAAGGAAAAAACAGGCATTGTTAAGCAGGTGAACTGTTTCGGTAATTGAACTGTGGGCTCTTGGGCGGCATGACATATGCACCGGTGGCAGAAGCAAGACATTGACATTGGTTAAGCTATTGCAATCTGCCGCGATCGATATGAACTATACTGATCGTGATCGCTTTTGAAGATACAATGATCGTGATCGTGATCGTGATCGTGATCGTGATCGAGAAATTTTTCAATATTTCCAAGCACGTGCCGGGATATTTTGGAGGCATCCAAGTGTCAGTTACTCAGGGGTCGCTTTTCATTCTGTTTGTTTGGTTGGCAATCCAGTGTGTGGCATGCATTGCTGCATTACATGTCTCTCTTTTTTCTAAAGGTGCAGTACATGTCGTTGGTACTATGCATGGAGGCGTGTGTATTGATCTTGTGGGTTGAGATGGTAAATGAAGGCTTCGGATCAATGATCGATGGACTAGCCGTGTCAATGAGACATCAACAAAATTGAAACGCAAACCCGTAGATCTATTATCACTCAAGAGTATTTTATGCAAAGAGATTTAGGGCCGGAGAAAATTTGTTCAGTAGCTTGCATTAAGTTCGAGCGAATTCATGGCAGCACAGACAAGTGTGGAGGAATAAATAGGTAAGTGCAAAAATGGAGACTTCAGCAGAGGACTTTAACCTTAAGAGTAACAAAGTACTTAAGAGAAAAGAACAGAATTGCTTTTACGATTGGGTCAACCTGTTCCCCTACACTTGTGTTAATTGTTAAGTACGCTGATAGCACAAAAGAATGTATCATCTCGTAGCTTTTCTCTTAATTCACAACGGGGCTCGGTGTATACAAAATGGCAAATATACAATAAAACCTCTTCATTAAGACACCACCGTTAGGAGCAGAACCAGTCCTTCCGCTAAACTCATACATTGGAACAGACTTTCTCTGGAAAACAACAGTACAGATATGGCATTAGCGAGGGAGGGAGAGAGGGAGAATTGGTATAAGGAAGAAAATTATCTCAAAGATGAGCTTCTACCTTGTCTAGAACTGAGGCAGCACAAACGGTCATCATCAACATAAGTTGCATTCAGTCCCATCATCCATGAACCGACAGATATGTCATCATGGGCATAGCTCTGCAGTGACGCACTGCGTATTGAAGAGAAGAGTTTACTCAAATCAAAGCTTGTATTATGAGATACCTGGTTTGCGGAGATAAAAGACCAGCAAATGATACTGGAAATATCTATAGCTCAACTTTGAGAAGGAAATGTCTAATATAATTCTTGCATCTTGAAAATCAACCATAGACAGAAGATGGCTTATATGTTCCAGTTAGGTAGCAATAGCATCTCACTGAAGGAAAATGTCCAATTTACACCCCTTAACTATTAATTAACCCCTGAGACCAATTCAACCTGGTTTTGACCTGCGTGTGCCACATGTCCACCACATCATCTTAAAAACAATAAAAAATAAAAGAGATACTGGGACAAGCTAACATGTCATACACTCTCATGTGCTCCCATGGCCCCATCTTCTTTTTTTTTCTTTGTTGTTCCCACATTCTTTCAATTTTGTTTCTTTGTTGGTTTGCCATGTCATCCAAAATGGCGCCACATCAGGTCAAAACCGGGTTGAATTAGTCTTAGGACTTTGGGGGGTAATTTGTCTGGTGTTGATAGTTGATGGTATGTTCTGGTTTTGAAGTTGAGGAGAGAAAGTTAGATTGTGGCTATAGTTGAGGGGTGTAAAATGGACTTTCCTTCAATGAATGGTTACTTCACAAGTGCTAGAGACAGTTTCCGTACCCAATAGGACAGTAAATGATTATTTGGCTAAAATGCTACGTATTCCATAGTGATGGATTTGACACATGATAACACATATGAATATGGAGTGTCTTAGGGAAACTACATATATGAGAAAATAAACTTGATCAAGAAAACAACTGATCTTCCAATCGACCAAGAAAGATTCAACATAACTGCGACATTCAATCTGTAACTATCCAATTAATGCATATCATATTGAACAGATTCAAAATCTCAGGGGATGTGTCACAGGGCTAAAGCACTGAGGAGCTTGGTGCTGATCAAAGCCGTTTTAGCTTAGCATAAGATTTAAAAGGATAGGTAGACACACAGAAATTACCTGTTTATGTTGATGTAGTGTGCCAAATTATTTGAGAGTATAAACAAAGAACCAGAAGCATGGCGAAAATACCTGAGAATTAAAAATCAGTCAATAAAATCAAAAGGAAGAAGCTCGAGAATGAAAGATGGTAAAGAAACACAGCACACATTTGTTTTCCTCATACATAATAGCATCATCCAGAAAAGGTACCTAAAGGCTAGGCAGGTCCCTTTACTAATCCTGTCAGGGTGCAAAATGAACTGTAACTTCATGTTTGTTACAGGTCTATTCAGTTCAAACACGAACCAGAATAGAGTTCACAAGATCAGCAAGGCCTACAGTCCCCAGAACACAGTGCAACTTGTTCTGGGTGGAGGAGCTCCTGTTAATAGGACAAAATAGAGCTATGGTGAAACAAGGCCATGATTCATGGGTCATGACCATGAGTAGGAAATGACTACTATTGAAATCTCATTCTCACATCACATGTTGCCTCTTGTTCCTGGTTCGAGATCAATAAAAAGACAATGAGCACTTTTAGCACTACATCTAGCCAGTATATCAGTAGGTTCAAATGGTTTTGGTCTGTATGAAGCATTATACATTTATACTGAGTCATCCAGATCCTCAGGAACAAAATGAGGTCAGATGTTTTCCAATCAACATCCACATCATCTATAATCACTTACTCCAGGCACAGAGTTATTAAAACACGATGCTAATAAGACGCAGCGAAGTTAATTGCCAAATGGCAAGACCCTGGTATGAACTCCAGAAAAGAGAGGTGACTAGACAAAGTATGAACTTGCCAGGTTACTTACGTTTTGGAATCTCCAAATTTCCACCATTCAGGTTCATACCATTGTTGGTCCCTGAAATTGAAGTTGACATAAAAAAATGGTTTAATGATCGATAAACAAAATAGCGAACTGCGAAACAGCCCAAAATTTAAACTGCAATACTATAACTCCAATATAACAATGAAGCAATGCAAGTAAGAGTGTACAGCACATGTTTTCTCAAGTTCATGCAATGGAAGCACCTATGGTACAAGCTGTTCCTCGAAATCATAAGATGACCAATGAAATTGAGTAATTCAAAAGCCTGTCACTGCAACACGGATGCTGGATTGGAGAAAATTACTCAGGTGCTCAATGCACTCCACTATGTCCACAACTTCAAGGATGCCAGCATGGAAGGATGACTGCTAAAATTAACCCCAAAAGGTAGAAGCTACTCCCACTTATGAATGATGGGCTAGTTGGAGTTTAAGAGATGCCATGTGTGTCGTCTAAATAAAAAAATAATGATGATCGGAAGGACAGCACATACTCTTCACTTATGACAGCTCCGGATTTCATGCAACCCATGTACAATCCTTGGCTACCTCGACGGCCTTCAAGCATCTCAATTAACCCAGCTAGCGTTCAATTGAAAGGAGAAAAAGTTAAGCTCAAATCAAGATATCAGCAATAGAAATAATAGTTACTACACAAAAAAAGTGAAACCCAAGTTACCCAAGTCAAGATTAATGTTATCGTCAACTTTGACATAGAACTCTGCATCCCAAGCTTCGATTGCCGCACTGAAGAAAAACTTAACTTTGCTGGGTAACTCCTCCGCGGCTTCCTCATGACTTTCCTGCACGGTCATTTGTTGATTATTTAATTCACACATTCAGTTCTCAAGAAAGTACAAGCTATTAGCTTTAACAAGTGAACATCAAAAAATGTTTTTGAGATCCTCTCAAGTTAAACGACATGCTCAAAACAACATTCAGATGAAACAGGGAAACATGATAATTAAAATAGCTCTTCTGTGGTATTACAGGTCCGTTAATGAAAGAATTGTATAATATTTTCTAGGACGCAACAACGTATTCCATGAAATCAAGCAAGCAAAGGTAAAAGTCCTGTACAGGTACTACAAACAATGAAGGACAATTGAAAATAGCTATAATATTAGATCTTAACAGAACCTTACAAGAATCAAGAAATCCTTTGTCCGGCGATTTTCATCATTAATGTTACGGTCCAAGCTATCACCTCGATTTGGACTACAGTGTCGAAAAAGTACATTTCAACCAGAGGATATGCACAAAAAAGGAGAGAGAAAATTAAATACAAAAGAAAAGGCATGAGAAAGACATGGACGAATTCTAAACTACTTCCTCCATATCACAAAAACGTGATGTTTTGGACATTGGCACGGTCTTCAAAATGTAAGTTTGACCACTAATTTCTATTGTAATATATGTATAAACCAAACACAGTTATAATGTTATGAAAGTACTTTTCAAGACAAATCTATACATATGATTTTCAAGTACCCAATCTAAATATTTAAAACAATATCATTAGTCAAAGTTTTAAAATTTTGACTAGAGCTATGTCCAAAACATCACGCTTTGTGATATGGAGGGAGTAAGATCTTAGAGATGTTGTAGCTCAAACATATGGATCCAGAGCAAAACCTCCGACCAATAACAAAACGAATAACCACACCCTTTTCCTCAAGCTTCTTCAAAGCATCACCTGAAATTTACAGTGAGATAGGATAATAGAGTTATCATATGAGTTGAACACAATCCTGGTTTACATTCAGCATTTGTAATTAGATAGACTAAATATAAGTTAGAACCCTAGTTCATTCAGCAATTTTAGTTACAGAAACAAAATGTAAGTCAATCCTTGTTTATATTCAGCAATTTCGATCATTTACCAATCACCTTCAACCTGCAGTCTCAAATTAGTGCAGTTATCGTCTTATGGATCAGGGTTAGTCTCTTCAGCTACTCAGTGTTATCAGAGGTGTGCATATTTTGTCAGTGAAAACTGTAAACCAAAAGGAACAAGAAGAGAAACCTCTCGGCATCCACGAGCCACGGAAGATATTCCTCTTGAGCCGGGAACCAAAACCAGTATAAACTCCAATGACGGCAAGGAGCTTCTTCTTGTCGGAAGAACCCCTAGTACCAGTCCCATTCCCCCACAAGTACCCCTCGCTCTTGGCCTTGGTAAGGTCCATCTCTGCCTCAGCAATCTTCCTCCCGATCTCACTGCCACCAAACAACCGATTTCGAATCAAGAAACCAGAACTGACACTGCCAAAACCAAAAATCCTCTGTAGAGAACCAAGAAATTACGTGCATCCAAGATTCCTCAGCTTGTTGTCTACCGAGAGCACCTTGGGGAGCTGCAACTAGGCACCGCCATCAGTAAAAAATCAAGTAAAGAAACGAGAGATGGGCGGAGAGGGGAAGGAGAGATCCACACATTGCCGGAGTTCTTCTCGAGGAGGCTGGAGAGGATCGTCCGGGTCTGCGCGTCCTGCCATAACCTGAGACGGAACCGAGGAAAGATCAGAGCTGCGGAGCCAAGAAACGGAAGGGGCGGTCGGGATCTGGGGAAGGGCGCGTACCGGCCGGCGACGTAGAGCCACGCGAGGCAAGAGAGGAAGGCCATGACGAGGGGAACCCTGGCCGAGAAGGCGGAGGCGGAGGAGGAGGACGGGGGCTTGAAGCGGCGGTTCTCGCGCCGCATGGCGCTGGCCAGCGTCTCCATGGCGATCTCCGAGCCTGGACTCGCCTCGCCTGCGCTGCGGCCTACCTGCCGGTGATGGAAAAGCTCCGTGGCACGCTACGCCGTGTGTTTTGTCGATGGAGCAAAAATTGAAGTGCAGAAAATTAAAGGGCAAACCACTCATGGGCCGCATAAGGCCAGGATCGGGCTCATTCCAATCAGACGGGCCCGCTAAACAAAAATATGAGGAGGAAGAAAGGAATGAAGAGGGATTTTGCAGGAATTAACATGAAGTCATTGTTTAGTTGTAAGTGGCTATTCTCACCCAAAAAAAGTTGTAAGTGGATAAAGCACCTGGGAGAGATAAATCCCTAGGGGGAAATTTTGATCACATGGAATCCACGTGGAAAACTGCCTCCATCGACTGAGAATCCCAGTCACTGTTTGGACCTCAATGAGAACGGGATAAAAAAATTAAACCAATTTGCTATTTCTAGGGTGAGTGAGAAACAGGTTGTAAATCTAGTGCGTGTGTTTTAACCGTGATTTTTGTGTTTCTTTTGTCTGTCGCTCTTTTTGATTCGGGGTGTTAGAGCTTTTTGGTGGACTAGCATAATGCCTGTGCGTTGTTATGGATTAAAGAAAATATACTATATGTTTAAGAAGATTATACTACTATTTATATTATATTAGATCATTCATACCCGCTCTCATCTCAACTGTTTTTGTGAGGTTCAAATGGTGATCTACCAAAAGCTGGATGGACCATCGCCATCAATTGACATCTTTATAAGAGTAAAGATAAGGCTTTAGCCCGTGTTTTTGTCTTTTGGGCTTTCTATGTGCAGTGGAAAGGGCCCACTTTTCCTTTTTGACTGTGGCTGACGCAATGTCAGTAGGCTTCTTTATGTGTCATGGAAAAGGCCAATTTTCCATTTCTAGAGATAGTTTGATACTGCACGCGGTAGGTGTACATTTTTAAATACCAAAGTTGCACAAATTTCAGGTTTATAAATGTGCAACGGGAGGTATTTCTCAATTTGAAGTACTAAAGTTTCACAAATATTTTTTGTGTAATTTCGGGTTTAGAAATGTGAAACTAGGGTAGTTGCACAATTTTAAGTATTAAAGTTTCAAAAATATTTTTTGTGCAACCTCGGATTTATAAAAGTGAAATCAGGTTTAGAAATGTTCAACCGATAGTAGTTATACATTTTGAAGTACTGAATTCACACAGATAATCCTAGTTCAAGAATAGTTTAGTTTAGTTCGAAACAGTATTTATTGTCCATGTTCAAAGCAGTTTAATATTTCTATGATCTCATACTTAATTAAAAACTAGTTAGACACCTAGCTAGGAGGAAGAATATAACATTCTAGATTTTGTAATATAGTTAATACAAAGGTTTCTACATCAATAGCATTTCATGTCGTCAATTTCTTTAATCTTATATTAAGAGGAAATTGAAACCTTAGAAAATTAAGCAAATGTCACATAAAATTATGAAAATCATGAAAAATCTTAAGTTCAATTAATTGGCAGATCAAATATCTATTAAACAAAAGGATCTTCCTAGGTTGGTATCTCTTCACAATTTATATATAAGCTCAATATAATATTTCTGAACTCCTGTAATTTTGTCAGATTTTTGGGATAAATTTTTACCATACTTGTAGTTCATACCCAAAATTGGGTCAAAATTGATATTAGCTATTAACTGCAGAAACTAGTTCATAAAGTGGTCCTGAAAATTCATTTATATGGCTCTAAATATTCCCAGGAGTCTCTGTAAAGTTTACAAAATGTTTAAAGCCTATGTGGTCTGAATTCAAAAATAAAACGTAAATTTAAAAAGATAAAAAAAACCCTATCTAAACTTCAGACTGTGCCGAATCTAGCCCAGACATCCGGCCCAACCCGGTAGAGGCACGCTCGCGCGCATCCACCCTCGCCTGCCAGCAATGAGACACAGACAGGTGAGACTCGTCTGTTAGGTCCGTCGTCTTTCTCCCGTGCACTAGGAGCTGCGTGCTATGCGCGCCGTCTCCGTGCACCACCTCCTGCTCGCCCGCGCAATACGCCACCTCATCCCGTGCCAATGCACCAGAAGTTGCATGGTGACGTGCTGAGCCCTCCTGGCCCATCAATGCCAAGATTAGTGCACCGAGGACAACAAATCGCCCCTTGGAACCATCTCTTTCATCGCCACCGCCACCATGGATAATAATTCTTTCCTTCCCTACCTTCTTGTGCAAGTCTCTCCCTTCTCATTCTCTTTGTTGACCAGAACATGAGCGACACCCGAAGTCTTGCTACCTACCGTTGAACTGCCGTGGCCATTGACCTTCCCATTGTGCACCACCTTTCCAAGAAGCTTCGCCAAATCGTAAGGAACCTTCTAGCTGAAGGAATTTTCCTAAAGAGTCATGATTTGCTCAACTCACCGTTGTCTTCCCTAACTCTAGCCGAGCTCGTCAGACCATTCCATCGCCGTCATTAACGACTACGCTATAAAGCCCCTCAATCGTCTCCAAGACCTCCATTGAGTTCGTGGTGAGCTCCTAATCCTTTTGCACACGCTATATTGCTTGCATGAATCTCTGTTGGCCTTCGCGTTGAGCGCAACCATCAGCCTCTGCCTCGGGTCACTGCCAGCGATGCTCCTATGACCCTCAAACGTAATGCCATCCGGGGAACCGAACGCACGCACGCATACATCCTAGTGCATGCTATAGCAGGAGATTATTCCTCGCCGAAGCTCCCGTGTACTCTCGCTAGCGTTTAAACACTGGTGGATCGCTGACCAGTGGGACCGGCCTGTCAGAACGGTTAAGCCGTTAAGCTGACAGGTTTAAACCCTAATGAGTCACTGACACACGGGCCCGACCTGTTTAATAAAATGAATCTCAAACTTAACCCCTAAAGTCACGGACATGTGGAGCGAACCTTTAAAACACGTGCTTAATAAACTTAAGTGACTCCGAGTCACTGATATATGGGTCTATTGGCTATTTTGACCTTTTAGAGATGACTTGGTCTCCTTTGACCTTTGACCCTACCTGTCACTAAATATGACTGGTTTTCCACTAAGTAATAAAGTAAACTCCTTTTATTTAAATTGAAATCATTTATCTAGAATTACAGAAGACCTTTCTAAATGGTTTAAACTTAGATAATCATAACTAATTCATATAAAGTTAGAAGAATATGGATAATATAATTTTTTTATAAAATTAAATACTCCTATTTATACTATGTTCATGCATGTTTCCATAATAGGAACATGTTAATTTGACGAAAAAGGTGAATCTAGTAATTTGCCTTTCACCGGAGATTCTTCAGAATGATGTATCTTAAGCATTAGAGCTCCGATTAACTTGATTTCACTTGTATTAGTTCTTATTTTGGGAGTACTATGTCATGCCTTATTGTTTATTCGGTATTTCTGCTCTTCTCGATAGCACTGGAAGGTCAAGAAATAAGTGACCAAGACTACAAGCAGTACCCCACCTCTAGTCAACAAGGCAAATAGCCCCCCTTAATCATGTTAATAACTGCCTTGTAACCTCAATACCATGTCAATTCCTTCCAACCGAGCATGATTAATAGCTAGTCGAGTCTTTAGAAACTAGTTATTTTATTCATATGCTTAGTCATGCTTAGACTTGTCAAGTCATGATCCTTCAGATAGTCTGATGAATCAGTATGTCATGGGTACGTTACATATGATGTTGTTTAGAGACTACTAAGAAGTAAATAAAGAAGTTAATTAAGAGAGGCCATGGTTGGGAACATGGTGGGTTGTCTCGTCCTCCCGATGGGCCGATTTATGATATATATATTTACCCAAGATTTGTGAACTTCTACACGGGTGGTATAATGGGACCACTGATGACGATATAAGTATCCTAGACTTAGTTATTATCACACCTCGATTTTCCAAAACCCGAAAATTAGGGTTTTCAAAAACTTTTTGTTAATAACGTTAACGGAAATACACCTGATTAAAAACTTTATCTCAAAACAGGTTAAACCCTAAAGCAAAGCAAGCCAACACCGTCCGCCTTATTTCCCCTCCCTTTTTCCTAGCCGGTATAACCTGGACCACAACTACAGCTAGGTACCCACGCGACACCCTTGGGAAATTTAAACGTATATATGTCCTGAACTTTTTCCAAACGACCTGATCTTCTGCCCTCTACCTCGCCAGGATATATCGTGAGTGTGTGCACATATATACTGCCTTTATATATGCACATACACCCTAAAACCCTAACGCGAGAAATACCTTAATGCCATACCTACACCATATACGTCGATATGTATCGACGGCACCCTGCCAACGGCTGGTCCCAAACCCAGATGAATGGATCCCCGCGTGTTTCCATAACCTCTTCCCACCTTGCCACGCTCTGAAACCCTAGTTCCGAGCTCCCAATTCCCTTCTCCCTATTCTAACCCAATTCCTTCCTAAACCCTAATCGCGAGATCTATCACTCCCGCCCTTTCCAGAAATTCAGAGATAAATTGTGGGACAACCTAATAATATTCTTAACTCAATTATAACACAAAATAGTGATGTCCAATACAAAAATATTTGCATATGAAATTAATAAAACTTTAGGACAGAAAATCACATTGAACTACAACCTATAGAAATAAGCTTCCAAAAATTCTAAAAAGATTCTACAATAATCCTTACATCTCCAGGAGTCTAGGTATACAAAAATACGGGCATGGCCAGATCAAGAATTTGGAATGACCGACATTAAACACCTTACGCCTTTTCCCATTAAGTGCAAGCCAAAATGCCTAGCAATTTTTCCAAGCATTAAAACTAGCAACAGCTACACTGCTCCTCCTTGCCACGTCATTCCTTCCCCTGAAATCGGTGCCCAACTTATGCTGTTTCTGCAGCAGCCTAGTCACTTCCTTGCATCTGTATCTTCTTTGACTGCTGGACTCAACCAACTCCAATCACTGCTCCTTATGGCCACGCTAAACATGTACATTTATTCCTGGCAAGAATCGGTGCCTAAATCCTGCTGTGCAGACACGTTCCTTGAAAAGATCGCAAAACATCTAGCATGAGTAGCGCTGCCACTTCCTGCTACTCCCTACTATAAATTTTACCTTGCCTTTGCTAAGACTACACCTAAGGTACCCCAACCGACATCTCCCCAACTCCCTACCAAGTGGACCCACCGGCCCACACGTCAACTCCTTCTCTAACCTCCTTCCACCGGGTATTCTCTCCCATGACGAGCACTGCTATGTCCATGGCACTACAGAGGTTGGCGCCTAACTTCTCCATCTCCACAGCAAGCGGCGCCTACTTCTCCTACCACCGGCCCCGCCACTTTAATTCTGCTCGTCAGCTTCTCCATTTAGCCCCGCTCACAAGCTCCAGCTCGAGTTCGCCTTCATCATCCTCTACCTGCGAAGCTCCACTCCTCCACTACCTGGCTACTCCCATGCCGAACCCCTTCCCTCTCCTCCGTTGTACCCAGCGCCATGCGCCCAAGCAGCTCAGCGCCAAGCCCCTGACTCCTTTGGCCACCTACCACGGCACACTGCCACCCCGGGCTGCTAGGCTATGCTGCCCCAGACCACACCCGGCTGCCTGCTCCAAGACAATAGTGCCAAGCCCGGCGAGCAACCGTGAGCGGACCCTCTCCTCCATGGAGATCCTCCTCCATTCCTATTCCCTCATGCCCCTCTATAAAATCGAGTTGGGCTGCTCCAATTTCCCTTTAAGCTCATTCCCCTGCGCACCAGTATTTCTCCCCATGTTTTCCTCGCCGCCTTCGAATCCTCCCTCGCAAGTGCCAAGCCGGCCGACCCTCCTCCGCAGCTCCGGCCACGAGCTCCGCGGTGACCGACCGAGCAGCTCCACTCCCCGTGGACTCCCTCTTCTCCCCACCACGACCAGCTAAGCAAGTTTTCCGTTTCTCCAGCAAGCTTGAGCTCCACACTTCATTCCCACCCGAGTGAAGCTCCACAACCCGGGCTCTTCTACCGGCTATTTCTCATATTCCACCCGCCGCCTCACCAAGCCACCAGAGGATCTCCTCAATGCCGCCTCCAACCAGATGAACCTGCGCCCCAACCTTATCTCCAAGTCGGCACCATCTTCCCAATCGCCGACCGCTGCCAGTGAGCTAGCCGAGGCGGGCACCTCCCGTTGCCGCAGATCAACCCGCTCGACGAGGCCGCCGGTCCTCCTTTCAACGACGCCGCCGCCGGTGAACTAGCCCCCACCACACCACCATCAGCATTGGTGAGATCCGCGGCCTGCCAAGGTCTCCCCCTTGCCCCCTTTTCTCTCTTCTACTCTCCCCAGTTCACAGATGCGGAGGATGTTAAACCAGCAACCAGCAGCCATTAACAGACTTGAGGAAATGGAGTTTCACTAGTACGTGACCCCTGCCAAGGAAGCGTATTCACTCCTCCCGCCCTCGCGTTATGCTTTCTATTTCCGAAAGCGTAAACCATCTGAGGACCTTCTCTATTCCGTTCTCAGCAGCTGAAGGCGTAATCCCACCTTTATATTTTCTCTTCTGGTAGACGTAACTCTCCCTATGTCCTAATTAGTATACGAGTTCTTTAGCAAAAGGCGTACATAGCTCAAGGCTATATCTGTTGTCATCTTCTCAAGTGCCGAAGGCGTATTCCGAAACTACACCAACGATGTTAGCCCTACCTCTACCAATAGATTTTCCCTTTTCTCTACTTCCCTTCCGGTAGAAAATTCGAATGTTCATATCTCTCTCGTGGTAAGTCCGAACAACCCGATTCCATTTCCTACACTTTTAGGAAACCAAGGTCTATCCAACCAAACAATTACATGATTCGAAAACTGTTTAAAAATTTAATTTGATCACAATGCAAATGTAAGGGTAGTAAGCATATCCCTTTTGATATAGATTTGAATAACTTAACTCCTACTTCAACAATTTTCCAAAATAATAAACGATATGTTGAGTCCAGTGGTAACTTGAAGTACAAATGTTTTATTAAAACAACAAAGAATATGGAGATCCTTGCCACCTCAACATCTTTAAGTAAACTCCTATTACGGTACACTTCTGAAAGAGTTTTGAATAAATCCTTCTAAGGGTATTCTGAAGGTAATAAACCATTTAAGCCAACTAACCAACGATAATCATAAACCTCTAGGGTGCCAATTTGCTATTAGCCAAATAAGTTAGGAGTTTCCGTTCCACCAAAAATCCTTAATTCACGTGAGACTATCACATTCTCGCCTTTCTACAAACCCTAATAAACAACTATGTCCAAAGAGCATACCATAAAATCCGTGAGTGTATATTTGATTCGTGCTTGAATTTTGCTCGCACCGTTGCTCATTCGTCGTTTCTTCGACGTGTAGCTATGACGCGGTGGTACCTCGCACGAAGGATTTCTGACGTTGGCCGTATTAAGTTTGCAATCGAGACCCAGCTAATATTGCCAGGCAAGCATTTCTACCTTGATCATGTTGAATCCCATATGTGTGAAATTTAATTATTTTGTTTGTGAAACTTGCATGCTATGTGGATATCAACGGTATTTTATATAGACCTAGATATACCCTATAACTGAATATGATATAGGTTCGAATATCCGATCCTTGTAACCCTACAGTTATTAGTCGGTTGTTCCACGACCGACAAAAGTATCAGGGCTATAGGCCTTAGCCGTGCTTAGACCCGCTTTAGCTCAAAAACAAAACATTTGATTGGTGTTCACAAAAACCCTAGGACATGGGAAATAAAACCCTCGGATAGCACGTGTCCGAGGTGGCATTTGAAAGAAATGTTTGTCAAAACCCAAATAAAACTGAAGATGGTTTTGATTTGGGTGAGAATGCTAAGGGCAGCCTGGGGCTGTAGAGTATCTGATGGTGGCATGGTCGTCTGGGACGAACATGGAGTTGAAAATGGAGTCTTACTCGAATCAGTTAAGGACCGAACCTAAGTGCCGCTAAACCAGTTCCTCACCGTACGTCCACATGTCCTTTATGGGAAGGATTTGGCTTGGTACCCCGGCAAGTATTAGGGTATGGACCCATGGGAAGTAGGAAGTATGTGACTAGGTGGTTAAAGTCCTAGAGATCCACCGGCGCCAGGCGTTTGGGTGTGGATTCGACACAAAGGTGGGGAGTCCCATTTTTGGTCCGGGACGCAAAAGTTGGGTCAACCACCTAGCAGGTCCAGCTCTAGTATGGAAGCGGGCGAAAGCCTCATTGTAACAGCCCTGCCGATACACCTCGTGAAGTGTATCTGTATGCGCACGGCAACAAGGGTGACTTACACCTTGTGGGTAAAGCCGTACAACCTCTGCAGAGTATTAAAAACTATTCGAATAACCGCGTCCTCAGTCATGGACATGAACTGGTAAGGCCACACATTGGTTAGACTAGGTTTTGTTTGTAAAAGCTTGGGAAAGGGATTAAGGACGTGGGCATGATGTGTCCACAGGGTGCAATTTACGCTACACGGCTGGTAGCAAGGAATTGCAGGAGAAGGAGGCTAGCCGTACTATCCGGGATAGTAAGGGCTAAGCATTGAGTTAAGCGGAGGCTAGCAGTGCTATCCGGGATAGCACGGGCTGAGTACTGCGTTGAGGAGGCCAGCTGTACTATCCGGGATAGTACGAGCTGAGCAATGAAATGAGGAAGTTAGTCATACTGCCCGGGGTAGTATGGACTGAGCTATCACTTGAGATGGGAAAGGAGGTAGCCGGGTCTACCTCAAGAGAAGTTTTATTGCTTTGAGTTGCTCTGATTTGCAAAACTGCTTTGGAATCTACTATTCCCGTATTGGAATTGAAAACTTATATTTCCGCACAACTGGCAACTTAGGTTAGAGCTGTTCCCTTGACTCACACCCTGCATACTATAATGCCGTATATTCTCCTGAGGGAATAGCTTGCGAGTACATTCTATGTACTCACCTGGCTTGTTGATTTGGCTAGACAGAAGAGACATCAAATCCGAAGATACGGTTACGAACACGAAAGCTAGGGTGCAACCCTAGTCATTTGCCTGTCGGGTATGGCATATTGATGGGCTTCCTCACCGTTCGATTTTCCGCTGCAAGTTTATAGCCGTATCAGACAATTGACCTTGACAGTCTATTTACATAGCATACTCTGTTATTCATATGTATGTCAATGATATACAGGTTAACTTGTGTGTACCGGCTACTGATCCAGGGACCGGTACAGTAATCACAAGGGAGTATCCGGTCTTAAAACCGGGTACGCCACAGTTATGAGTTGCTTTAGTTCGCGGTCCATTTGCAGTGTGGGTAAAAAATTATATAATGTGGCATCTTAATATAAGGGTGGGGAGACTAGGGATGTTCCACCACTCACAACTTATGGGACTGTGTCAGAGTTAACGATCGGATGGGTGTACACGGACTAGCTCATACGGGTAGCTCATAACTAAGTTGAAAGCATTGTAACGGTCGCGTTCGATCACCCTCCATCGGCGCACCTCGTGAAGTGTACTAATTGCATGACATTAGGAGCCGATCGATACGTGTAGGTAAAGATGTACACCCTTATAGGGTTAGAACTATTCAAATAGCTGTGTCCGCGGTTATGGACAGCTTGGTGATTACTTGCGGTGAATTAGACAAACACTAGACAACCTTAATCTGAAATGGCCAACTTTTGATTAGTTGAGTAAGTGACTGTTTCCTCGTAGGTGATTCTAGGAAGGATTGAGACAGAGTCATAGATGAAGTTGATTGAAGCAATAGAGTAATTTTGGAGGAACACTTGCTTATCTTATTATAACTTGATTTGGTAATCGCTTTTCATCTATTTAGAGTAATAAAAAGTAAAAACTTGGCTTTATGCAAATTGGTCCACATATATCCCTTACTAATACCCGATGCATCTATTACTATTTTCATGTAAATCATGCGGAGTACTTTTGTACTCACATTGTATCATTGATATTTTTGTGTAAAGGAGATCATCACTTTTGAGGATGGTTTTTTTTATAGAGATACCAATGATGAGTAGTCGGTGGGAATCACAAGCAGTGATATGGCCCAGAGTTTGGCAGTCTCTATTTACTTTGTTTTATTGCCACTTTTGGCTTCACTACCTTGTGGCTTCCTAAGTCACCTATAAACTTTCCACTGTGTGTTTGATATTTGGGCATGTGACCATTTATGTAAATAAGTTGTTAAACTTACGGGCCTAAGAGTTATATGTATTATTATAGTTTCTGTCATAGGGTTACTGTTGTGATATCTATTTGTTCCAACATACCTCATGTGCTATGCGTATATGATTATAAAGCACAAGAGTATGTAGGGTTTCAAAATTCATAATATCGAATTATCAAGTGTGATCATTACTGTGAAGCGACTCTTTCGCTAAGTACTTGGGAGCTATATCATCCTACTTTAGTCATGCATTAGTTGCCAAGACGAGTTCGGTGTTGATCTTCTGGCTCAGTTAGAAACAGTGAGGAGACTATATCATTCTACTCAAGCTGATGTATTCCATTGCTGACATTGAGGTTAGGGTTGACGTCACAAGTTATTCGAGGTCATATTACTCTAATCCTATTGAGATATTTATATCTCAAGAGGGAGGAAGGTGTTGTCATCTGTTACGATGTGGTTGAAACCATAGTTGTGTTCCATGTGTTGGTACATGAAATAGAATGACCCCTTTAATCAATGCCTATATACACCCTTTAATCAATGCCTATATACATTTCTTATTGTTCCCTAGCAATTCAAGGGCACTCTAATAGTAAGATTAATCATACAATTTACTATAATCAACTGAGAAGTATGTTTTTTCTCAGTCGACTGAGACGTACTAAGTCCCGAAATTAATAGAAAGAAACAAAAGGACAACATGGGTGCTCATGGGTGGCAGCGCAAGGTCACAGTAGCCAGCAAGTGTGCATACCAGTGTTCACCCGGCGCATCTAGTAGCATCGTAGTGGTGATAGAACATGCTCACCAACTTGAAGGACCTCAGATGTCGCCTAACATGAATAGGTATTTTAAAAATAATTACAATCTAAGCTGATCCTAATGCAAAAATTAACTAATCGATTTTGCATGAGTTCAAAATCTTAAGCAACTAGGTTCAACTAAGTACAACAATGCCTTAAGTCTAAGAAGAGTCAAGCAATCCTAGGATGACAAGTAAGCATGACAATCTCTACACAAGATAAATGAGCAAATATGAATTGCGAGAAGTAAAAGAGACAAGGACACAAATGATGTTTGTTTGTGAAGTTCGGATGTCTACCAATATCATATGTCTCCGTTGAGGAAGCTTACTCCAAAGAATAAGCTGGCTCTGAATTGAGCTCTTTCCTCAAGACCCTTGCCTCTAGCATGAACCACTCACTTTGATTAGCTTGTTCCTTTTCTCCGAAGATGGTGAGCTCCACAACCACTCACAACTCCTCGACCCTCTTCAAAACCTCTATTGAAGAGATCATTGAGCTCGCAACCACCAAACCTTCTAGGAGGCAGTGATCTCCAAGAGTAACAAGTCAGAACTTGCCTCTTGCCTCACGCTATACGCAATAACTTAATCAACTGCTCGCACAAGCAAATATCTTGCCAAGTACAACTCATGCACTTGAACTCTTGCTCCAACCATTACAAGTTCAACACATGAACATGGAAGTGAGCAACAACTCAAAGGCATCATCACAAGTGGCAAAAAGTCACTTCCCAACCGCCCAAGCAGTGGTTCATATAGCCAGACCCCCAAAACTAGCTGATGAGCTTATGAGTGTCTTGATCTTTTGCAAAGAACACGTAACAATTTGTGGAGGCGAATTTAATGATCCGACTACAACCGTGCGATGACGGTGTGCCTTAGCAATCGCTAAACCAACTCTAGAGGGTTATTGACCTTGCCGAGAAGCACGATCAACCTATCCACGAGGGATGTATTCCTGCAAGCAATCGAAAAACAAGCAAGAACACGATAACGGCAATCTAAACTGCAAATAGAGATGAAGTACTAGATAAATTGATAAAGTGGAGTTCGATAGCGGTCTAGACAACTGGTCATTGAACAGAATCGACTAACTTGAAGTTGCAACTGGCAAACTATTATCTAAACAAAACACGATGAATCTAGTGGCGGCGAGGGGGTATTTCTAGATGGAAAACACCCTTGGGTTAAAACAGAATAAAAAACCATAAGTCGATTTGGTCATTGACGACCTGAATGACTCTATAATGATTTTATTCTTCTTGTACATGACTGAAGCTTCTATTGATCTTCGAGTAGGCTTCTTCAGTGTTTATCTTTATGTCATCATGGGGGCTTCAAGGTCCGAAAGTCTTCACTTATCATCTCTCCTCCTCCTAAGAGTTTGAAATTAAATCCTCTTCGACTCTTGAAGATCTTGATGGACCTTCTCTTATCCTTCATAGCTTGAGTTGGGGACGAAGTGGAAGTAGGAGTAGTTGTGGGTGTATATGTAGGGGCTTGATCTCATCACTAGCCATTAGAGAAAAGCTACTGGAAATCTGCCTAGGTCAAACTGTCCAACCCCCTGGCTTGGATTGTCCAAGCCCATGTTCCAACAACTAGAAATATAGCCGTTGGACAAGTTGAACTGTCCAACTCCCTTGATCAACTCATAGTCAACGCCTCCAGGAACCTCTAGGAATATATTATTCGGAATCTCTAGAATTTTTTCCTCCTCGAGATAGAGAGGTAACAAATTCCCATAGACTTCGGACACTAAGTTAGATACTCTATGAAATATGTCTTCCTTGGTCAATTCAGCCACCAAGGTCAACAAGGTGAGTTGGATTGTCTGACCTCCTTGGGTCAGACTACTCGACCCCTCAGATAGACAAGATTGTCCATTGACTTGGTCAATTGGCTGACTGGGTCAGACTATCTGGCCTTATGGGTTGGATTGTTTGACCCACAGAATAGCCCACAAGCATCATCTCGAAGTCCACTATTCACGACCATGCTCGATAGCATGTCGGTATCGTCCCCATAATACATTATTTGAGACTCCATCTAATAGCTTATGAGCATCACCCACGGTCCACTATGCATGGACTACATATCGTTGTCTCTATCACCCGTGGTTCACTGTTTATGGTCATACCACCTACAGCCTAGCGAGCATCACCCCGCACTCCGCTGTCCATGGCTCCACCATCCAGAATGTGTCAAACACAGAGTTCACACAAGAAGGCAACAAGTCCAAGAACATTGATACTATACACCACCAAAGTGATCAATCCACTCCTAAAAGACCTTACCAACAACAAGGTACTTTGTCTCCTCATTTGCAAAACTCATTTGCAATCTCTTAAGACACAAGCACCTGTAACTAGCACTACAACATGAGCTATCATGCATAAAGCAAGGCAAGCGACTAGTCAAGACCTCTATTGGTACATCCTT
Source organism: Stipa capillata (assembly GCA_019208055.1). NCBI lineage: Eukaryota > Viridiplantae > Streptophyta > Magnoliopsida > Poales > Poaceae > Stipa > Stipa capillata. The sequence goes on from JAGXJF010003847.1 coordinate 72,097, forward strand.
TAAGCTCTATGTTGACCATCTTGTGTTCATCCTCGAACTCCAACATGATCAACCTTCATCTTCTCTTGATCTTTACGATGATCCATTTGGCTCACACCTTAAGCCTATTTATGATCCATAAAAACTCACTTCTCACCTCTTCTTGATCAGACGACATTTGCCTCTCGAACTCATTAATCATGATACATATCTTGTTTTGTGGCATTCATCGTATGAATCCATCCAATATTCTTCATGCATCCCTTGTGGAACATAACCCCGAATCCAACTTAAGAAAACCATTAGTCCATATGAATTGTCATTCTTTCTAAAAGTACACTTGAGGGCTAGATGCACTTTCAGAGCTAGAGTTGTTTTGGCGTGCCGCTTCCCTCTCCATATCTGCCATCGAGCTAGCGCAGCCAAGTGGGTCATCTCCCTCTCCATCTCCGCCATCAAGCTAGAGCACAGGTGGGTACCTTCCCTGATTTCCTCCCTATCTCTATCATTCAAGGTTGGTAGATCTAGAGCACTGACACGGATGGAAGCCGTGGGTTGCACACAGAGGAGGAAGCCATGAGCTACTTCGGTAGTCGGATGAGGTTCTTGTAGCAAGGTGGCATGCTAAAGAGGTGGAGGTGCTGGTCGCCAGGTGTGGACTACCCGGTTTTTAAGACCGGATAAACCCTTGTGTTTACTGTATCGATCCCTGGATCAGTAGTCGATACACACAAGCACTTGATAACATAACCATGCCATACATCGTTTATTACAGACACCGACCATACTTGGTCTTTAGTTCTTACAAACCGGGCCTATTGGCCGAATTAAAATAGCAGCGGAAAATAAATACGGTGGATAGCCCATCTATATGCCGAACCACAGGCAACAGACTGGGGAGAAACCCTATGCCTCGAAGTCGCTGTCGCTATCGCCAGACTGGTATTCCTCCTCTTCGTCTGGCCACATAACAAGCCAGGTGAGTACATTGAATGTACTCGCAAGCACTCCGCCGGGGAGTTTAATACGGATATGAACATGCTCGGAATTTAACAATAACAAGGCTCTATCCTAGGTTTCATGTTGTGCGAGAAAGTAAGTTTGCATTTGAAATAAATACATAGATGTAAAAGCGATTTTATCAAAATTATCTCGACGCAGCGAGATAAAGGTACTGCTCAAACACTCGCCCGTTGCAACGGGGAGTTCAATTTTGTGCTTTCCGATACGACGGCAAAGCACGGTACTGCCCGGTTCCACAGGGAGATGCAGCTCGCCTCGTACTTACGGGGTTCCCAATCACCCGGTTCCTCAGGTAGACGACGCTCACCTCGTACTTACGGGGATTCTAAGGTTTGCCCGTAGCTACGGGAAAACCCGACTTCATACCTCCCGATACGACGGGAATTTGGCAATCTGCCCTGCGAACACGGCGGATCGCGTCCTTAAACCCATAACCCCAAAGATCCTTTTTGGGGCTCAGAGAGCCAAAACTACTTTAGTGTGGCCCGACCAAGTTCGTCCATGACCGCGGACGCGGCTATTCGAATAGTTTTGAACACTCTGCAGAGGTTGTACGACTTTACCCACACGATGTAGTTCACCCTGGGCATACCGTGCACTGCATGCTACCAGAGCTAGTACAACGAGACTCTTCGCCGGTGTGAACCCAGCCATGAACCCGTCAGAAGGACATATCCCACACCTAGCTTGAGTCAGTATCATCGCTACAAGGAGGTTGGTGTTCCAACTCTGTGGCGAATAATACCTCGTTAAAACCACGGGTTTATTCTCTACAGGGGTTAAACCCACCCCATCCGCACTCTACTAACTGCCCACGGGTTCATGCTAGTCAGGACGGTTACTAGATCAAGTCCTTCCCACAAAGGACATGTGGTCGTACTGTAAGGCTTGGCCAAACGGCACTTGAGACATGTCCTTAGGTGATCCAAGAAGGACTCCACACCTCACCCCGGAACGGGCTGCGAGAACCACGCCGGGCATCACCTCGCACTCAACATGCTCCCTGCGTTTCCCCCTTCATCTCCGACCCGGATCAAAATCTTCTCCAATTTTTAGCTCGGTTCCACAGAACCATTTTACGGTAGAAATATCCCAACCCATGCATATCCTACCTTCCATGCACCTCTACAACCGGACGCGACGGTCCGTTTCGATATTCCATCACATGAAATATAGGGTGTTGCTTTCCTTTTCCTTTTCGAAAACCTAATTCATCTACTGCGGGGCTAAGCATATACATATATGCATATCTACGCTACCCTAAGTTTCCGATAAATCTTCGGAACATAATAGTCCTAAGGCGACAAGGTTTACGGGGTCGGACTAGGGTTTCCTAACATCGGTGATATCTACTCTACATAAATTAACAGGGATAAAATATAGCATGCATGTTTCGAAAACAAAATAGTATTTCGTAAAACTAGGATTACAACATGATCAATGGCGGAGGGCTTGCCTGGCAGGTCTTGGCTCGGTTCCGGACGCGGGGATGTCTCGGGATCGTCCTGGCGCACGTACCTCACACCGTCAACTACACGTTCGAAAATACGTCGAATAAGAACCAAGCATCACAAGAACAACCGATAAAAGTAATCATGCATGCATCAAGAGTTTCAAGATGTTTCTAAAATGTCCTAACTCGTTCGGGTGGGGATTGGATGTGTATAAAGGTGCATGTATTCTTAGGGTTAGGGCTTTTTTTTAGGGTTTCACGATGCCTTTACATCTATGACCTATGCAACACGTAGGTGGATGCCTACTCATGTGAGGGTGCTGGTTCTTAACATTCCTAGAAAGGTTCGACATGGTGGAGATAACCCTAAGACGAACGCATATATGCATATGCATGAAATGACGGGTATGAGTTCTAGGGTTTTGGCGATGAGCACTTGCTCCTAGGGTTTTAGAACTCATGCATTATGGATGAATGGGCTACTAGGGTATGCAAAACTAAATCCTAACCTACTGGACATGTGGCATGCATCACCTAATCAACCTACTTTTGAAAAAGAACAACACTACTTATGCATGTTTAAGAATTAGGGTTTCATGGCTTAGGGTGCTATGGGTTCATCTATCCCCTTAAGCTTGGAGCTAGGTAACATGAATACATGGGTGTAACCAGTGCAAGGATCTAATATGAACATGTACACCTACTGGAACAACCTAGAACTCAAACCCATATTCAAAAGGAGTTCAAAATCTTATTTGAAATTCTGACATGTGTACTGGACTGAGCTGTACAGGATGTTCTAGTGAGATTTTCGAAAAGTGTCTAATACGAAAAAGATTGGAAATGAAATTCTAAGAAACTTTTATTTGGGGACTTTTTGGAGAATCGGTCTAGAACCATGTGAACCGGCTGGACCAGTGGAGATATGTACTGAACCAGAGGAGATGAGAGCCGGCCGGTTTATTGGAACAGTGACGTGGAATAGGGACTCGGCGCCGGCTTCAACTCATCTGACAGCGCGGTCCCGCTTGCCAGCGTCGCAGTACCGAAGCGGTACGTGCGGGGCTTTAGGGAATCTGGGCCCGCATGTCAGTTGCAGAGACGAAAGGGCGAGCGGGGCGAGGGCGCGCAGGGGGAAGTTTCCGGCGAGCAATCCCTAGCACCTGGCGGCGCTCCGGCGAGAACAACGGCGAGAAATCACGGCGGCTTCAGGAGGCTTCGGGGCAATCGGTCGCCACCGTTGGGTTCAGGAGCTTAGAGGGGTTTCATTTTTATGGGTGGAAAGCTTGCGCGTTTGCTAGGGAGGAATGGCAGTGAGTTCCAGCGGAGCTCGACGGTGGAGGTCGGTACTGGAGGAGAAGAAAGGAGCTTCGAGCTTGGGTAGAGCGGGAACTAAGCTGAGACTTGGGAGGAAAGGGATTGGTGTGAGGAAGAAGGAACTCGGGAGTTCTTTTATAGCCGCGGGCGAAGACCGGGCTCTGGCTTCTGGACCTAGACGTGTACCTCGCCGGAGGACATGTCGGGCGGCGTGGCGTTGTGAGGTTGGTGAAGGACGGCCACGGCGTGGACTGGGCTCAGGAGCAACAGAGGCTGCTCAGCGCGCAGTGGGAAGTTGACGGGGAAGGGGGTCGGCATGCCGGGCGTGGCGTGCGTGTCCAGAGCGCGGCCAGCGGGGTCCCGAGCGGCATGGCCATGTCAAGGAGAGCTTCGGGTTGCCAGGGTGGGGCGCATTGCCAGCCTCAGGTACCAAGGAGATTAGGGAGGACAAAGGACGGTGGGTTTGTCAAGGGGCGGTGCAGAGGAGGTCTGCCATGGCTTGCTGACGCCGGCATGAATTGAGGGGAGGGTTGAACCCTATTGCCAGGGCATGCTGCTGAAGTGGAGGGGATAGGGGAATGCCTGTGTTGGTTTGAGCACTGGGAGCAACGAGAACATGGTCTAGCTATTAAAGGTACAAGCCATTTAACAATGCCAAGATTGACATGAGATGATGGAAGGGTTGAAACCCTGTGGCTTAGAGCTGGTCATTGAAGGGAAATGGGGGTTGACAAGGTTCTGAGGGAAGTAATGCTGCTGGCCAGCTCCTGGAGTGGGTGGTTGGCAGTTGGGCTGAGTTC
>JAGXJF010003849.1:0-76310 GCA_019208055.1 Stipa capillata
ACCAACTCGATAACAAATCGATGTCACGATCCGTGGTAGACCTGGAATTTCATCGAGGAAGACATCTGGAAAGTCACAGACTACCAGGACGTCTGGAAGATCAGGAAGAGACTGCCTTCGAAAGTATAAAGGTGAGATTCAATGAATTTTGGAGTAAACCGAACAGTTTTCACACCAGATGGATAGAAGAATCACTGTTTTTGTTGCACAATCGATTAAAGCTTGATGTGCAACTAACCAGTTCATTCCAAGAATGACATCGATGTCAGTGGAGATTAGAGCAATTAAGGTAGCAGGAATTCAAAATTGCCCACCTTGATGCAAACATCACGGCATTCTTGGGAGGCTCTCATTATCGATCCCGGCGAGACTATAGCCAGTAGTGAGCATGGCCTCATAGGGAATATCAATGCTGATCACAAACTTCTTAGATATAAAAGAATGAGAAGCTCCCGAATCATTGATTGCTGGAACTGAATTGGCAAGAAGCATACCCACATGACATCAGGCGCACTTTGAGCTTCTTCTGCGACCACATGGTTCACACGACACGCAATTCCGGACTGAGGCTACGGATTCGCCTTTTTGGCGGGAACATTGCCTCGAGGCTGACCTTGCCTTGAGTAGTTTAGGTACAGGATTCTGTTGCATGAGGACAGTCACGAGAGAACTGGCCAGGCTGGCCACAGTTGTGAAACAAGCTCCATACGGCGGTCTTGGAGCAGGGCTAGCAGATTGTCCTCCCATCGGTCTCGGAGAAAAATTCTGAACCGGAGGATGAGGCACAAAACCAATGGTCCTTGGGCTGGAGTAGCGCGGTTGAATGCACTAGCAGGAACCCAAACACATCTCTTTTGCGGACTGAAAGAAAGAGGCTTTGCCGCATCTCGAGCACACTTTCTAGATTCTGATCTCATAGAGCTAGCTTGCCGTGCTCCATCTTGACAGCCTTATTCATCAAGGCTTGAAGTTGGCGAAGTCGAAGGAAAGTAGCTCATAACAGATCTCCGGATCAAACCTTTGCAGAACTTTTCTTGTTTGTCCGCATCGGTGGCAACGTCACATGGAGCATAACGTGCCAAGTGGTTGAAGGCGTGGAAGTACTCGTAATGCCTCTTCTGCCCCTTGACTAGATTACGGAATTCCTCCTTCTTTATATATCCATAACGCCTTCGGGATATGAGTTCCACGGAAGACCTCACAAAACTCACTGCCACGTAACCACGTGGTCTTTCTCCTGAATGGTGAGGAAGTTCTCCCACCATGATGCTGCGGCACCTTCAAGCATATACGCCGCAAAGTCCACGCGGTTAGCTGTGGGAATATGCACCGTCTCCATTTGCGCTCAATGTTGCGAAGCCAATCGTCAGCTTCGAGAGGATCTTCCAAACGACTAAACATTGAGGGCTGCGCTCGAAGAAAATCTGAGATTCCTATCCGATCATCAGATTGACGAGAAGTATCGTGGACCAGGTGCTCCAAAAGGCGAGTCTGGTCCATTCATGTTCCGCTCAATCTGCATCAGAACCTCCGCCATGTTGGCGGTGGAGGAGGAACATCACCGTGACCAGGTCACGACCTTGATTACGAGCGGCAAACTGGCTACCCTTCCAGAAGTCCATGCCATCTGAAGCAAAGAATGATGTGCTCCAAACTCAATATCGAATCATATGGAGGATGGAACGAAATTGAAGGAACTCAGCAATTACAAGATAAAAATAGAATCTGATGTATCAACGGAAATAACAGGTAGAGTTTGGTAGTAACTGGGCGAGGTAAGAGGGAAGGTAAGGATTCCCTGCACACGTGAATTCTAACTTTCGAATGGAGTAGGAAGTAGCAAATCCAGGATTTCAATCAAACGAAGAGGTAATGAAAAGAGCTAGGATTGGAAAGGATAAAGGAGGAAACAGAATCACTACTTATGCTTGTCACAAATCCTTTTTAGTGTTCAAAAATAGTTTTCGTAACTTCTAGACCCACAACAACCAAGTCAAAGGTTATCTACAGACAGTCCTGCTCTGATACCAAAGCTGTCGGGACCCAAATCCATGAACAGAGAGCTTTAGTAAAATCACCGCTAAGTCGAAACGTCAACCCCGACCTCAACCCTTGGGTGTCAATTCCAAGAGAGTGGAGTGATATGGCTCAAATAGCCCGAGACGTCAACCCGAACTTGCTCGGCAAACAAATGCATGGATTGAGTAGGGTGATATGGTCTCCTCACCTTTTTTCTACTGAGCCGGAAACGTCAATCCCAAACTCGTCTCGGCAAATTAATGCTCGGCTGGAGTAGGATGATATAGCTCCCATGCTCTCAGTAGAAGATGTCACTTCACAGGGGTATTAACCTAACAACTCTATGATATAGACTCTCAACCCTACCTGCACCATGTGCTTAAACAACATACACGCAGGCACATGAGGCAGCTGAGAACAACCAGACATCACAGCAGTAACTCTACGACAGAAACTGCAATATTATTAGTTCTTGAAACTTAACAACATATTCACATAAAGGATCCAAGAATCCAATTTAACTACATAGCGAAAGAGTATATATGGCTACGAAGCCAAAAGGTCCGCCAAAAGTGGCTATGATATAGACTCTGAAACCATACCCGCATCATGTGCTTCAATAACATACACGCAAGGCACATGAAGCAGGCGAGAACAACCAGATACCACATCAGTAACTCTACGACAGAAACTGCAATATTATAAGTTCTTGAAACTTAACAACATATTCACACATAGGATCCGAAGATCTAAATCCAACTACACAGCGGAAGAGTAATTAAGGCTACGAAGCCAAAAGGTCGGGAAAAGTGGCAGCAGAACAAAATGAGCTGCCAAACCCCAGGGGCAGGACCACTGCCTGGGATCTCCAGCGACTAGTCGTCATTGGCGTCGATCTCTACGTAGAAACCACCCTCGAAGGGGATGGTTTTCTCTGCAAGAAAAATGTCAACGATTGCAGAGTCAGTACAAAAATTGTACTCAGCAAGACTTACAAGGGGAAATTAATAATAGATGCAACAGGTGTCAATAACAAATTGTACTCTGTGGACTATTTTGTGGAAAGCCAATTTAACTTTGTCAATATTCTTTATGTAGATGAAAGCCGACTACTAGAGTACTTTTGAAAGGAGAGGAGTCGAACTCTTCACGATAAGATTCTATTGTAGACCACCGAACACTTAAACCCTCGATTCTTCCTCAACCACCCAGGGAGGAAGCAATCGCTACACCGCAACCTTAGAGTGGGCAAGTTTTAGACATTGTTGTAGTTGTCTAATTCGATGCAGGTAATCACCAAGTTGTCCATAACCGCAAACACGGCTATTCGAATAGTTCAAACCCTGCAAGGATGTACATCTTTACCTACACATATCGATCGTCTCTTAGTGCTAGACCAAGGACACACTTTCACGAGGTGTGCTAGCAGAGGGTGATCGAACACGACCGTTACAATGCTTTTGACCTAGGTATGAGCCACCCTTACGGGCCATTCCATGTACGCCAGTCCGGCCGGAACTGCGACACGGTCCCATAAGTTGTGAATCGAGGTACATCCCCGGTCTCCTAGACTGTGTGTCCGCCCCACCCTTATATTGAGATACCACACCACATCCCCTTTTTCACGCACACGGCAAATGGAAACAGCAAACTAATGCAGCTCATACTCTAAGTCTAGGCAAATTATTTCGTCGTGGGTGGTCCATTATCCCACCCGTGTAGAAGTACGCAATTCTTGGGTCAATATACATCGGGAACCGGTGCTTGTGGGAAAACGAGACAACCCACCATGCTCTCAGCCATGGCCTCTCGTTTAACCCGATAATTATTAGTCAAGTTCATTAGACAGTTCCTGGTGAACACCCACCTACCACCTAACCCATCCAGAGTGTTTGTGTTTCGTCTGCCATCCAAGAAATTACGACTTTTACATGTCTAAGCATATCTAAGCGTCAATAATTATATAAGTAGCTTAGAAGCAACAACTAAACTACTCTAAATAGGTTGGGAGGGTGGTGGGGTTGATTGAGCGACAAAGTAAGTTCATGCAAGGAATAGAGGTAATACTTAGCGAAAAGTAGAATTTGAACGCATGCGATATTGAATTTGAAAACAACTAATACTTTGCAAATAATAGGTGTTTGCAATATGTTCAAAGGGGCTGCTTGCCTTGTTGCTCTGCAACTACACTCTACTCGTGATCGAGGCTATTGTCCTATGGACCTTCCGGTTCTATCGGGGAAAAACAAAACACCAGAAAAGAAAGGGCATAATCGTAAATATCCAGATGCTGAACATCGGCATGAAATGAAATGCATGCCATGACATAGAGGATGGAGGATGCAAAATAACGACTAATGCAAGTGGTATCAATTTAATCGGAGTCCGGACGCTCGAAATATCGCGATCCGAAATTCTCCGGCTAATCGGGGAAACCCTACTTTGAGTTTTTAGCCATTTATATTTTTCCTAGCATGCAAACATATTTAAAAGTGACAAATTTGAATAGCTCTCATTTTTCTGAACATTTTGATATATTATTTGCATTTTTCTGATTAAAAATGAATTTTCTAAGATTTAATCAATTTTTAACCCTTTTTGTATTTTTCTCAGTAAAAATAATATTTAAATAAATTTAAATAATAACAGAGGCTGACAGGTGGGTCCCATGGTCAAAGTTTGATCAAGGTTGACTAAATCAATGACAGGTGGGGCCCACTTGTCATAATTTCATTTTATTTATTCTTTTTCTTTTAATCCTGTCAAGTGGGACCCACATGTCATTCGGACATCATTAATAAGTTTATTAATTACACTGTTAGTTATTAATTACATCATTAATGTGTTGGGTTAACCTTAATTAATAATGATTAGCAGTAATGAGGTGATTAATTGGTCGGATTAAGCATTAATCATGCTGGAACCATTAATTGCAATTATTAGCACTAAATCCCGAATTGATCTCAGTTAGTAATTAATGCTAAATGATTAGCATTTAATACACTCATTAATTAGGTCCTAACGACCCTAATAAATGGGCATTAACGCCCTAGTTAGCCGGTTGGGAAACCGGCCACTGGCTCGGTCCTGGCCGTGGGCGATGCCGCTGCCGGCTGCGAGGCGTGGGAAGGGGGGAAACAAGGCTGCGGCGGTGGGGCAAGGCGGTAGCGGCGGCTTACCGGCGAGGCGAGAGGCTCGGCGGCGAGTAGCTAGGTGGCGGCGGGGCTTTGAGACGGGGCCGGGAGGGGCGGCGGACTCCAGCTCGGGCCGGGGTGGTGCGGAGCGGAGACGAGCGGCACCAGGGTGAGGTAGAGCGGGGCCGACAACAGCGAGGGAGCGGCCGAGGCGGCGAGATGGCGACAAGCCAGAGGCGATGGGGCGAGCTCGGCCGGGGCTTCGGTGGAGGAGGCTTGGGCGGCGAGGCCGGCCAAGGCGGGGCGGAGCAGCCGGAGGCGACTCGGAAGCGGCCGGGCGGCGAGCTTCGGAGGCGGAGCAGTGGAGTCGAGACGGCTTGGGCAGCCGAGGTGAGAAGGGCGGCGACGGGGAGCTTCCGGTGGCGGAGACAACTCGGGCAGCGAAGAACCGAAGAGAGACAGGGTGCGCGGGAGGGGGGAAGAGAGGGAAGAGGCGGTGGTTGGCCGGAGGGGGTTAGGGAGAGGCGGCCGACTCCAAATCCGAAGCAGGAGCTGGCATTGGGGTGAGGGGAGGCCACCACGGAGGCAGCTGCGTGGGTGGCCGACGGCGGTTAGAGGAGATAGGGATGGGGGGTGGCTTAGAGAAGAAGGAAAAGGAGGCGGGCCAGGCCGGTGGAAGGAGAGGGAAGAAAATGGGCCGGAAGAAAAGGCCCATCCGGGGGTGGGAAATAGATTTAGGGTTTTACTTTTTTTATTCTTTTTGATTTCCTGATTTTCTTTTGTTTCTTTTTTTTCTCTTTTCTGATTTCAATTTCCTTTTTACTTCCAAATTCATTGAAAAGAACCACTTGAATTAAGTCCAAAGTAAGAGGTTCAAGAGATTTTAAATCAAGGTTTGAATTCATTTTAAACCTTCACATGGAATTTGGAAATTTGCTGAGTATTTCAAAAATTTCAAAAACTTACTCAATTTTTAAGTTAATGCACATGCCATGATGCATATTAGCAATAGATTAGAAAACGAGGATGTTACAACATGGCACCCGGGTATCGTCAAGGAGGACAAAACCGGCCCTTTGGACATAGGGTGGGCCGGGCCGACAACTCGGAGTTCGACTTCTACACGGGGACGCCTCATCAACTTGGAGTACAAGACAGGGATAAACACTTACCCGGCAATCCGGATTCTATTGTAACTAATTCGGAAACCAATCTGTAAGCCGATCAGGACTCTTGTAACCCTACCCTAGTCGTCTATATAAGGCCAGGTAGGGATCCCTTGATCGTTAAGTTTCCATGCTCTCATACGCATATCGCCTTGGCAATCTAGAGATCTATTCTCGAGGCTTTGCGGCACTCAGGATACAAGCAATATCATACACCAAACACAGGATGTAGGGTATTACCTCCTCTTGAAGGCCTGAATCTGTCTAAACTTTATCTTCCGTGTGCACATGTCTAGATTTGCTGTGCGTACGCTGCCTCGTATTCATTATTGCCAGATTACTACACCGACACACGCACACCTAACCGTGAAAAATGCACGTTCTCACAATAATCGGGTTTCAGGTAGATGGTTGAAATCGGACAAAAGCTGGAAGTACAGATGGTAAGCTGGACCATTTTTTCTATAAATACAACAGACGTGATCGTGCTAACTTAGACTCAAGCTGGGGCTCTTCGAAAGCAATTCTTTTTATGACGACAAGGTGCTTCTGCAATTTATTAAGTAGAAGAGGATTAGCTGTTTTATAGGAGAAACCAGAACAAAAAATTTTGCAAAGCTCGGTTAGTTAAAGAAAAATGAGATAAAAACCCTAACAAAGCAAGCTATCTAGCTAAATTAGGTTTGGAGCCCCGCCAAATAACATGAACACGTCGACAAAGACAACCCAAAACCGCACTTATCTTAAGCCATTTATTTCCTTTTATGAGAGTGACGGTTAGTTAGAAATATCTTTTTTTGAATATAACACAGAAAATGATAAGATCTTACAAGAATCGGTAAGGGTTCTCCTGATTAACTAAACTCCATACTTCTGTATACATCACAGTTAAACAATCATAGACTGGCTCCTACTTGGCGCAATATCAAATAACCGAGTGGCATTTTGACATCGACTTTGACGGCACGGCACTAGAGCAGGTTGTCAGTTTTCCCTTTTCCACTTTATTTTACTTTTTCCTATTATTTTATGAATCTAGACATCTGAATTTTTATTAGATGAAAGTGATCTCAGCTCATAAAGGCAAATTTGCCAATTATGCGAGATAAAGACGGATAATTATTGAATTATTTCCTATCTGTACACCAACAATAGATAGGAAGCGGGTGAAAATTAAGATCAGGACATCATTGGAAAACGAAGGCCACATTAATTATCCTATCTTGTCCAGCTTTCAGTCTCGTAGCTTTCGCTTTTCCTTCCCTCCTTTGCATTCAAGAATCAATTGTGTTGCCTGTTGCAATCTTTCTTGCAAGGGTTGGATCGCTTCACGGGTGAACAGATATCCAAGGAAATGGCGGTTTGTGGGAAGTATTGTATAGTATGTAAAGACATAATTTGCTACATAAATTCGAAGTTTTCGTATTACCTATATATGTGTTTTTTTTTGCGAGGAACCTATATATGTGTTTTGTGCAACATATAGAAGAAAAAGATATTTCCAGTCGGATGTATCTTGATGCATAAAATATATACATCTAAAATTCCGATTTAGTGCTAAGTAATTGTTACCCAGTGAAATGTAACAGAGCATTCTGACAATTACGATGACGTATTGGACATAATACTCGGAATCGAGTGGAAATACTGTTAGCATTAATTGAGTCATAAAATCGTTGCATAATTTTGACTATTTTCATTTGACCATTATCGACATCTTTTGAGACAATTTGTTTTTTTGTTAATAATTCAACTACTAATATTTCACTAGGAAGAACATAGAAAATGAAATTGCTAATTTTAAAAAAGAGCAAGAATAAATATCAGCGGTGACAGAATGATTTTCCAATACTTTATGAAAGGAGGACGGGAGATAAGTTGGTGGTTACGAGATATATTTTCGTTTGTAATACGTCGATATAAACAGAATTGTAAATACACTAACAACATAATCAATCCAATTCTGAACTGCAACAAGTCTTCCAAATAGAGAGAACCACTAGACTAAGTCAACCTAAGAATTCAGCAACTCCAAAAAAAATTAATTATGAGATGCATGAAATCAGATAAAGCCGGGACTCGGGCCGGGTCGTGCCGGCACGGCCGCCGAACCCGCCGTGCCACTGGGCTGTGTCGGCACGAGCATGCCATGGACAGAGTGGGAGGAGGAGGGCCAGCGAGGGAGGAGCGGGAGGAGGCCGGCGCGGGAGAAGGAGGACGGCCGGCGCGGTGCGGGAGGAAGAGGGAGAACCAGAGAATGAGGAGGGCCGGCACGGCCTGGGAAGAAGAGGGAGGAGGAGGGTCAGCGTGGCGGGCAGGACCGTGGGCAGGTTGGCGTGGCGGCGGGACTGTGGGAGTTAGGGTTGGAGGGAGGAGGAGGGTCAGCACGGTGGTAGCACTGTGGGCGGGTCGACGCGGCGGCGAGACTGCTGGAGTTAGGGTTGGAGGGAGGAGGCGGGGGTAGGCCGTGGGGACTGGGCTGGACCGGCACGAACACAGCCTGTAGCATCGTGCCGGGCCATGCAGCCCATCAAACACGATTCCAAGGCACGGCCCAACCCGTCTAGCGTTCGTGCTGGGTCAGGCTGTACACTGTGCCGTGCCAGCTAGGCCTCGGGCTGGTACGGAAAAACCCGACCGAGTCCCACCTTTAAAATCAGGCAAGGAAGCCAAGCCTGGAAGAAAAGAAAAATGGTGAATGTAGCACAAGATGACAAGACTTTCGTTTTGGGTTTGCTTGGTGGAACAGATAAATCGAAGATCAACACAGAAAGGAAAGCGAGAAAACGAAATGCCAATTTTGGCCCGAGGACTGCGGCGCCGTGGTCCCATGAGCCCATCGGGACCGTCCGGTCAATTCCAACTCGCCACGGCGGATGGCCAGCGTTCCACCACGTCACCGGTAAGCGGCGACCGGACATCACCGTGGGTCCGGCCCGAGAGAACGCGCAGCTACCACATACCAACGTCTGCTGTCTATGGCGATGGGCCCCTGGTCCATAAGGCCCATAAGACAGTGACGTGGTTGTGGATGGGCTTGAATGTGAAGCGTACACACACGTAAACTCCCATGCCTATGACATCGAGCCCCACCATGTCAGCCGGTGCAAGGCCACACACACGCACATCCGTTTGAGGTCGCCAGGGTCCGTGGGTCAGCCCCACGGTAGCCGCACGTGCACGCCGGCGTCGAGAGCGCAGACCATTTTAGACACAGACTGCGCCCAAACTTACCAGTGACACGCGGGCCCAAGCACACAACCAGGGCCCCCACGTCAGTGAAAGGACGCCGCTCCCCCCCGCGGTCCCCGCCCCCACCCTCCCCGGGGCCCGGGCACGTTTCCCCTCGTCTGCAAGGAGGATATGAGAAGAGCAGGCGAAGATGCCGTGACGAAGGAAACGAAGCGAGCGAGCGAGCAGCCGCGGAAGGAAGGAAGCAAGCAAGCAGCTTTAGGAACCCCGTCCCTCCCAATGCCCGCCCCTCCTGCCTCCTCAGATCCCAAACCCTAACCCTAGGCGCCGACCCCGCCTCCGCCTCCGCCTCCATTTGCTCCGACAGCCGTCGCTGGCGATCGGCTGCCGATGCGATCGGGCGCCGCTGACGTTCTAGCGCGGTGCTTCTATCGCGGGAGGGGGAAGCCCTAGCCGTAGAGCCCGCGACGCAGGCGCAGATCGGGGAGGTGAGCGAGATGCCGGGGGACGTCGCGACCTCGCCGGCGACAGCGGCGGCGCCGCCGGCCGCGTCGTCTTCGCAGCACCACCACTCCGCGACCTCCGCCCGCGGGCTCCTCTCCCATGCCGTCTCCGGTGCCTCCGCTGGTAATTTTGCCTGAGAGCTCTAATCCATTTCGGTCTAGTGGTTTGTTCGGTTTGGGGTTTTTGGTATGGGAAGTAAGTGCTGGATTTGGGGCTTGTGCGCAGGTGTGATAGCGGCGACCTTCGTGTGCCCGCTGGATGTCATCAAGACGAGGTTCCAGGTGCACGGCTGGCCAAGCTAGCCCATGGCACAATCGGAGGTGACCATTTCTTCAGTGGAATGATTGCAAATTTTGCTTCAGTTTGTTGCTAGAACACTAGACGAACCTGTTTTAGATACAAAGTTTTTATGCTAGGCTTGAATGCACCGCTGGTGAGAATGGGGTGTCTGCATGGAGGGGACGTCGTGTAGTATTAATTTGTGGTGTCTCTTGGACCATCCAAGATTCAGGGAGTTGAGAGAGCATCCATGTCGGTAAAGGTGTATCTGGTTTTAGATGTTTTAACGGTTTGAGTCGCTTGTTTGGCCAGTTATGTCATCCTCAGCTTTCTTATTGGTCTGTGTCCTGTGTAAAAGTCACTTATTACTCAAAGCATGTGTGAGGCATCACATGTTTAGCTGGGGTTGTCGGACCTATGAAATCTTGCAGGTTGAGTGGAAAAAGACATGCATAGCGCACACGTGTTCATGCGTGTGAAAAGCATGGAGAACACATGAACACTTGAAGAAGCCATCAAAACAACCTGTACATTTGGGCACCATCTGCGTATAGGTTGTTTTAGATGTTGAAACATGTTTCGGTTGCTATCCAGTGCAAAGGGGTTTTATATTGTAACTAGGTGGGAAGAGCATTGCAACCGTCAGATAAGAAAGATGTGTGCGAGATCAATCTAGGCTTAGCTGCCCCACCCCACAGATCCTCTTTTCCAATCTTCTGTAATTTTTGCCTGTAGTGCCACCTTCGCCAATTGTTTATTATTCATTGCTCCATCCTTGGATCCCAGCTTGTTTGCCTTATTTATTTCTCACAAATCTAGTGCCAATCTGGTTGTGGTTCATTCCTTAATAGGTGTTCTTGTGAGGGATTAGGGAAGATCTGGCAAACAAGTTTCAATTCCAGTCTTACTTTGCTTTTGAACAACACTGAAAAAGCAACAATTTCTGCTGTCTTGTAAGAAATGAGCTTCAAAGACTTCCAGAGAAAATGAAAAAACTTTGTTCTAGACGCTGACTCCAAAAATATAAGATGTTTGCTAAAAAGGAAGGAAAGAAAGAATGGAAGGAAAGAAAGAATGGAAGTAATAGCAATTGAAGAGAACATGTAGCCAGAGAAAATGTCTCCTCCGAGAGGTGGATTGGATGAGCAGGAGGCTCCAATGATGAAACTAATTACAGGAGAAGATCGTGTAAGAAGATTGGTGAAGGCAGCACTATCTGAAAGCATCTGGTCATGCAAGAACAGGAAAGAGAGCCTGTCGGGTGGCTGGGTGGGTTTAATTGCTGTCGTCCACATGTTTTTTGTCTAATGGTTGGAGTTCACTTTGCATCTAGTTACACTATATGCTCCCTGTGCACTAGATAGCAACCCAATATGTATTGGTTGTTTTATATGGAATCAGTTATTTCATGATGTGTATAGCATAGTTAAACTATAGTGTAGCTAATATTTCCAATCCTGATGTTGGTAGGACTATAAGTTGATATGCTGAGCTTACACGCCTAGAACTTATGCTGGCATGCATGCTCTGAATGCAAAAAAAATGTTTTTCACTTGAAGTATGCCCCAGTGATGCTATGAGCATAGCTCTGCGAGAGAATACTCCTGAAGAACACCAGCAGCTCATGCCATGCACATGGAGAATGTCCTGTGTGCATGAGTGTTGCCCTTTCTTAATGCTTATTACTATGACTTTGCATCTAGAAATTTGATGCTTAGCATGCATTATGTGCATAACAAATGTGCTGGACTGAAATTGCATTTGTATTGTACCAAGATATTCTTCTTGCTTATATTTTAAGATGGCTTAGAAAACTGAGGTTTATTACAGTAGTTCTCTGTTCTATCTTTTTTTTGACAGGATTCTCTGTTCTATCTTGACTAGGTAGTGTTATTATTGGGAGCTTACAACAGATTGCTAGGCGGGAAGGTTTTCGGGGATTGTATCGTGGTCTCTCCCCTACTGTTCTGGCACTTTTGCCTAACTGGGCAGTGAGTATTTACCCCTATATTTGCAGCTTAACATCTACTAAAAGGGTGAAAAAATGAGGATGCTAACAATAATTACTGTTATGTTTTTCTCGCACGTTTACGATATTGTTTCTACAAATCACTCAAATGCTTATATTGTTGTGGAGCTAACAATTGTCTTATGAATGCGCAGGTCTACTTTACTGTATATGAGCAGCTTAAAAGCTTGCTTTCTTCCAACGGTTAGTGCTTTACCCTTCTAATGACTTATTAGGAGCATATCATATCAGTTCTTAAGTGGTACCATCCATTAATTTTGTAGATGGAAGCCATCAACTCTCTGTAGGGGCAAACGTTATTGCTGCATCATGTGCTGGAGCTGCAACTACAATTGCAACAAATCCACTTTGGGTTGTCAAGACGAGATTTCAGGTATGATATACTTCATACCTTGTCTTGAGCAGTAGTAGACCTGAGACAACATAACTGCAAGTAGAAAATGTCTGCTACCAAAATACTTCGAATCGTCCATAAATCAGCAACTGTTCAAAATACCTTGCCAATTTTCTAGTTTCTGCATAAAGTTGACTGAGGGGCTGTTGTACATAGACTGAATGCATCTGCTTGTAATGGAATCATCTTTAGCTAGCACGCTTCTAAATATGGTAAACTTTTTGGGTCTCTGTTTTGACCTATTAAGTCCTAACCATTAAGCGATCATACCTATTATTATACCAAGAAATAATGACCCCAATATGATACCAGGATTCCTGTCAACAACAGCTATATGTTTCTTTTTGTAGACCCAAGGAATAAGAGCTGGGATGATGATACCGTACAAAGGTACACTTGCTGCATTGAGGAGAATAGCACATGAGGAAGGCATCCGTGGACTATACAGGTAGCTTTCCATGGAAATCTATTGTTGCATAACTTTTTGCCATGTTTGGTGATTCTATATTTCTAAGTTCTGATATACCTGCTGATATTTTTCTTTCCAAAAGTGGACTCATTCCTGCCTTGGCTGGTATAACTCATGTTGCCATTCAGTTCCCTGCATATGAGAAGATGAAAGCCTACCTGGCTGAGCGAGGTATTACTCTAAATAAATTTTCTTCTTCCACATAAAAATGTATATGCATGGTCATGGCTGCTAAATTTGTAGAGGCCAGATTGGATGGCTTGTTTTGTAATTCTGCCCATGACAGCATCATGCTTTCACAGATAATACTACTGTTGAAGCATTAAGTTTTGGTGATGTTGCTGTTGCTTCATCTCTGGCAAAAGTAGCTGCGTCAACCTTGACATATCCTCATGAGGTATGGAGTCGACTCTCTGCAACTATGATCTACTCCAGTCTTGTTATTTGTTGATGAATATAATGACCACATACAGAACAATGTCTGCCTAATCTCTTCTTGTCTTGGTTATTGATCTGAGACTATTGTCACTCCTGATAATCATTACAGGTTGTTCGATCAAGGTTGCAAGAGCAGGGAGCACACTCTGAGGTGAGATACGGAGGTGTAATAGACTGCGTTAGAAAGGTTTATCATGGAGAGGGCGTAGCTGGCTTCTATCGAGGATGCGCCACAAATCTGTTGCGGACAACTCCTGCTGCAGTAATAACATTCACCAGCTTTGAGATGATTCACAGGTTCCTTCTCAATCTATGCCCTCCTGAACCTGAACAGCATCCTCAGCCGCTGAAGCATTGACTGTACCATTCCTGTATCCTATCCGTGCTGTCATGTGGGAGTAGAAAACTAGAAATCCAGTAACTATCCAGCGCTGCCATTTACCTTGACACGGGGCTCTCATAACAGAGAGATTTTGGTAATGCAACTAATAGCTGCCATTCAAAGCTCAAATCATAGTGTAGGACAGGAATTAGCACTTTGTGTATGTATTAGTGTTGATAGCATGCATTGGGGAGTTACATGGTTGTGGGGAATGATGATATTGGTGGGTGTGTTGTCTGATGATGATGATGAAAAGAAAAGAAAAGAATGTTACTTTAGGTACATGAATAATTGGCTCAACCTTTTTTTAAAAACTTTGAGATCCATGATCCTGTACCTTTATCTTGTAGCAATTTGCTGGATTTTGTGCTATTTATGGTAGAATGAGCTGCGCTCTTGAAATTTGGAGCTCGACCAGATCAGGAGATTTAAACTGGTAGTACATATATCGATTGAGGACATATCAGGTGCAAATGCGGATTTTGTGTAAATTCCTTTCTCACTTAGATAGATGTTCCCAAAAATTACCAAAAGTGGGGGAGGGTATGTTTATGTCTCTTGCAAAATTTCAAGATCTAATTCAGTTGCATTCGTGAGCTACAAAATAGACATACACTTGCTGAAATAGTGATTTTATTGTTTGGGCACTATTTCAGCAAGTGCTTATCTTTTTGTACGCTGAAAATGCGACTGGATTTGATCATGACATTTTTGCAGAGATTTAGAACATACTGTCACCCACATCTGGTATTCTTTATCTTGGGAAGGTATTCTTTATCTTGGGAACTTTTTAGAAACTTTGAAGTTAGGTGAAAATAGAATTTGCACCAAATTCACATTTTTCACCTAATACGTGGCTATATAAGTTATCTACCATTTAAGTGCATCTTTATCTGAGCTGTGCTGATTTGATTGGGTCTTTTCTATTGGTCATGTGGTGTTTGTGCATCTTTATCTGAGTTGTTCTGTTCGGATTTTTCTCTTTTTTTTGGAAAGGAATAAGGATCATATATTGGTTATGAAGTGCTGGTTACTGGTTTGCATCATGATTTCGTTAGATATCATGGAATTAGTGTTAAAAATGGACAGGAAGCATAGGATGGTAAACCCCATTAAAAAAAAAGGACAGGATGGACTCTCTCATGTTGTCCAGTGTTAGCTGCTATGCTCATGTGTAGTGTGCCATTTTGGTCTAAGCAATGTTGGCCCTGTTTGTGTTGGTCCACATATGGTGAATGTTTGCACATAAGTAGAAGAGGAATCCGATCTGAAGTGGTGTCCGAGGCTCAAGAGGCCTTGTTTGTTGCCTTGAAGGAACCTGCAGGATATGAAAATTCTTACATAGTTAGAGGAATTCTAGCATGATGTCTAACCACGTTTTACAAATTCCGTTGGGAGTTTTGATACATTCTCAAACTTCATCGCTCCTTTCTCCCTCTTACTAACAAACATATACACATCCAACATTCATGTTTTGTTTCAGTGAAGCATTTAAAGTCTAAACACACTTCATTGCAAATTCTTGTGGTATGTTTCTTAAGCATTCCACAAGTCACGACTCATGATGTTGCAATTCTATTTTTTCTACTCTTGTAACGGGTGAACTTTTCTTAATTATTGAGTGAATTGAACCATCTCTGTAAAATTCTCGTGTCCGAAAAAGGGCCTGGTGCGAATCAACACTTGAGTGGACGTTGTGTCTGTTAGGTAAGCTCATGAAAATACCCCAGTTGTTTTTTAGATCAAAATACTTGGTTTTAGTTGTGTCTTGTGAGAGAATATGATGTGCGTCCCGGTGCATCATGTACAAAACCACAGAACTGGTCGCCAACAGATCTGATTTTTTTGTTACAGTTACGCAATTAATATATCATGTCATGAAATTTCAAATAAATTATTTTATATATGCACGAAAACGAAATTACAATTTTCAGCAGATCCTTTCTTCTTTCTATCCTTTGCTTTTGGAGTGGGATTTTGCATTGGGAAAAACAAATGTGACTACAAGGGTGAGTGATTGTATTTAGGGTTTAGGTACCTAAAAGCTGGACTGATCTAGCTAAACAAAAAGGCAATCACGCTCTTGAAAAAAATCCATTTATCTTTTGTTCAATATAGGTATACATTTAATCTACCATGCCACAAAATTTTGAATCTAAATTCGGTCTATGCAAAGAGAACAAGAACATTTCCATTTATCTATTTTCCCTTCTATTTTTTGAGCAAGATTTGTCTTTTTTCTTCTTCTATTGTACATTGAATTTAGGTTTGAAATCTATGACATCATAGACATGTCTGAAAAAAGGCTTTCGGAATTTTTCATTACCATTTACACGTCTCTTCGAAGATGATGCGTCCGGGTGGACCTGAGTTGCGATGCACTGGATATTTACACTGCTCCCAGGAGTGAATATCATGTGCACCCTAGCTTTAGGTGCGCCTTGTACACTATCCAAAATCCATGCAAACGGTCATGGAAAGATCCTAAATAAATGGAAAAAAATCCTCGATTTATGGTGTCAAAGTCTCCAATCTAAATTCGGTCAACATATGCATAAACAAAGAGGGCAAATTAGTGAATAGTACCTTTTATTTTTCCTGGAGCAAGATTTGTCTTTTCTTCTTCCTATGCAAATCAAATATGGAATTGAAATTTCGTGACCTAACATATTGATTGCGTCCTGTCTAACTAAGTAGTTCAGATAGGTTACTTTATTTGCAATAGGTAGCCACATGATGATCTTTGTTTCTAGGGATTAGCTAATTTACGAAGCTACCATAACTTCTCAACTAGCGAACGTTTTAACCTGAACCTCTGTACGCGCTCTTGAGAAAGGCTGTCGGAATGGCACCTTGCCCGTCCGACCCTCACCCCACGACCAGGTTAGCGCTTCCTCCTGCACGCCTCCACTACACCACCTTTTTCTTCTGCCTCCGGTGCAAGATCGACGCTCGTCGATGACAAGAATAGAAAAAATGTTCGACTAGACAATCTCAAATTTTTAACCAACTAAACACCAACTTTTGACCGACATATTCCAAATTTGCAACCAACTAAACACCAACTTTGAATTGATAATGCTTGGATTTTCAACTAATCAAAGACCACCTTCAGCTGATTCAATATATTTTTAAACTCAAATAAAAGCAGCTTGTCAACAAAAATCACTTTCATATGGATAATTCGCAACTTTCAACTCCGATTTCATCGACTTAAAACTCAAATTAACTGCAAACGTTTGATCATATGCCAACTCTTCACCCTAAATGTAAAAACTTCCAACCTGGACAAAATGATTCCGGCACCTAAATTCCAAATTTCAACTTCACGAATCATGAAATTTCAACTCCTCAAACCAATTTTCAACTAAAATAATCAGAAAATTCCACAAAAAATAAAAAGATCACCCACAAAAACCCTAAAATCGGCCACAGCCTTGCCCCTACCTCCTCCTTCGCGGAGCTAGCTGTGGAGAAGGTAGCGTCGAGATGCATGCTAAGGCGGGTGGTTGGCACTTCACCACTAGGAGAAGCGGCAACACATGTGGAGTGTGTGCCATGTATGAGAGGTGAGCATGACGGTGGCGGCTGATAGCGAGCACTATGATCACATTGTGAGCACGCGTTGGGAGATAATTAAGAAAATCAAACGAAGAAGAGGAGTGCCTCTCAATATGTTTTCTTGGCAGAGAAAAACGAGATGAGAAGGGAAAAGCAACGCTAGAGAAGATTAAGATAAGAAAAACGAGTTGCATGAAATGAGGTGGGCCCAAGTCAGTCCATGCGGTGCAGTCGTTCGCAAGACAAGAAAACAACGAAGCTTCGTATATCAAGGCCTCTTTGCATTGTGGGATTTTCATAGGAATTTTAGAGGATTTCAATTTTTAAGAAAATTTCCTACAATGGCCCTTTGGATCGTATGATTGGAGGTCTTAAATTCCTATCAAATGCATTCCTACCCTCTTAATTCCATAGAAAAACCAACATGAGCTAAAACCTCATTTTTTGAGAAGTTGAATGCACACTCTCTCTATCTCTCTCTTCTTCCTCCAAAACTCCTATGCTTATTTCCTGTGAATCATCCAAAGGCTTCACTTCTAAATTGCTATGTTTTGAATCACTAGTACATGACATCTTATTTATGTGTTTTTTTATTCATACGGTTTTTTAGTTCCTGCGATCCAAAAAGGCCCTTAGACATTTTATTGTTTCTAAGGCGATGTTTAAACATATTTGACTTGTGCTAGCAAAGATGCTTTGCTGGGGAAGATGCTTTACTGAGATGGTCGTCTGGCCGAAATGGCCTATTTTTGCTCATTTATCGTAACTATCAAATTTTGCAATTTTTAAACCACGTATTTGCGCACAATGTGAACCATAGACCACAGCTTTGCTTGTCCTCCATTCTTCTCCACTTATTCAGATCTGAAGCACCGTCGAACTTCCATCCATGGTAAGAGTCCCACATGAATCTTCCGTAGGGGACAAAGGAGTCCCTCAAGAACAAAAACAAGTCTTCCGTCGACTGCTTTTTTTTCCCGGGCCTGCGTGTTTCACTGGCATCAACGGGCTATTACAGTTTTGAGGAGGAACACCTCATCTTATCTTGCTCCCTACGAATAATTTGATTTTGATATTTTTCACAGCACCCAAGAGGTACAGGTTTCACGGTATCTCTCTTCCATTCTCCTTTTTTTTTCTTAACTTTCTTCCATACTCTATAGATAGTGCTTGCGTGAAAGCGAATAGAAATCCTCCATTGAATCTTCAAGCTCAAGGTACAAAGGTGGAATGGCGCCAGCTGATGCATCGGCTTGGTAAAGTCTAATCGGCAGCATCTTGTTGATATGAAGCTCTATGGAAGAAGGGGACGTGCAAGGTGAGAACTGAGGAGAAGCATTGACGTTGCTAATGGGGTGCTTGGTTGCCTCCATGAGCTTGCCAGGCCAGCACAAACTTCAAAGTATTGTGACGTTGTCTAGACTGCATGAGCCAGCCAGACCAGCTCAAACTCCGAGGCTGGGTCTAGCTATAGGAGGAGGTCAATTTGAGCTTCTCCCTTATGCAGCCTAGGAGTCTGTGTTAAGTACATGTATTAAGCATATTAAACAAGGATTAAAATATATTAAGCATTAGTAATGTATAATTAATAATTATTGAAGTGAAATAACATGTTTTGCTAGTTTAAATATTATTTTCAGTCATAATAAGTTTTTCGCTGCATGACTCATGCAGCTAACCAAACAATCACATATACTTATATCCTCATTTTGACTTCACCTCGGCCGTAAGTCTACTCCGTGGAAACAGATTTACCCTACCCGGCTCCTCCATGCTTAAATCCTGGCTTCGCCCAGACTAAGGGTACAAGATTAACAAACTACATAAGCCTCAATGATGGTTTAAGGAGAACAAAAAAAGAGGAACGCGTCACTAGTACAAAAAACATCTCAGCCGGTTGAAAATGACTATTTAAGAACCGGTTGTAAACAAAGGGAGCTAATAATATTTTAAGAACCGACTGTAAAAAGTTACTATCTCAGTCGATCAACTATATTGAACCGACTGTAAAAGGTTACTACCTGACTCGGCCGACTACATTGAACTGACTATGATACTGACTACAATATTAAAAAATCGCCCGCCCTAGCTGCATCCGCCGCCGCCGCATCCGCCAAGGTCACCGTCCGCATCGTGCGCGTCCTCGCAATCAACCTGGACGGCTGGCAGAGGTGGTCGGCCTGTCCGGCCAGACCCTCCTCCGCGCGGTCGCCAATGCCAAGCTGAAAGTGCATCTAGGCCCCTTAATCGGGTTTTGATAATTGACGACAAACGATTAAGGGACTAACAGGTTTAACGAGTTTATAAACAGAGATTAGTCTCAGAGAAAAGGCTCAAAGGACATCGGCGACCCCTAAAAAGAAGAAAAGGTGGCGGCTTCAGAATCTCTACCTCACGTAAAGGATTTCGCATTTATTTGAGTAGTAGGAAAGCCGTTCTATTAAGAGGGGTGCGTCGTAGAAGCATTTAGTTGACCTTAGTGCTCAGAGATCATTGAACTTTATTTCAAAAGAGCAAATCATTCTCCACGAACAAAAATGAGTTTTGAATCTGCTTCATCGGAAGTTCCGGTTTGTGTACCGGATGTTTCACCGGAAGGTCCGAAGTAGCCCTTGTTTTAAAGGTTCTGGAAAAACCGGAAGTTCCGGTCTCCAGATCGGAAGTTCCGATTGGGTCGGAAGTTGCGGGCCAACCTTTGTTTGAAGTGCACTGGAAAAACCGGAAGTTCCGGTCTCCGGATCGGAAGTTCCGATTGGGCCAGAAGCTCCGGTTCAGCCTGTGTTTTAACCGTTCTGGAAAAATCAGAAGTTCCGATGTTTGTATCGGAAGTTCCAATGATCTCGGAAGGACTGGAGCTCCTATGTTCTTTCTTCGAGCTATATCAAAAGTTCCGACATTGGTATCGGAAGTTCCGATATGTCTGTGAGTTGTGCAGTGAAGGAAAAAATAGCCGTTTGATTTGAACACATCGGAACTTCCGATGTTCCGATGTTGACATCGGAAGTCCCGATATGGGTGTTTTCAGTGCAAAACGGCTAGTTTTTTAAAGGTGCTATATATAGCCCCCAACCCCCCTCTCCTCAACCAATCTTTTGCAAATCATTTTTCTGCACACTCAAGAGCTCTTACTTCTCCTCTCTCAAGCTCCCAAGCCACCCTTTGTGAGAGAAAAGAAAAGAAGTGAGATTTGAAGATTTGAGTGGAAAAAGGTCAAGATCTCTTTGAGTACTAGGTTCATCTCCTTGCGACTTCAACGCGCTTGTTACTCTTGGAGGTTGAGGACTCCTAGACGGTTAGGAGTCGCTCACGAGCTCTCAATCCGTGTGGTGAGCTGTGGGAAGTTTGTGAAAGCCGGGATTCGCCTCCGCGAGGAAAGAATCACCAAGAAGAAGTCGAGAAGACTCCGGAGAGTCCTCGAGGGATAAAGGCTTGAGAGAAAGCCTACTCTTGATCACATGTGATCGAGCTCCCCAAACGAAGACGTAGGATCCCCTTAAGGATCCGAACTTCGGCAACACATCTCTTGTCCCCTTTACATACCGCATCTCTTTTGCAAGTATTTATCATATTGTTTATATTGATCTTGCTAGTAGACTTGCTTTCATATCATACTATTGTTGCTCTTGCTAGTTAATCATATTAAAGTTTCACACATATTGCAAGAGTAGCTTAAAATTGATTAAAATTCGAAGCGGCCTATTCACCCCTCCCCTCTATACCGACATCTTGATCCTTTAATTGGTATCAGAGCGAGGTCTCTCTCATTAGGGCTTCACCGCCTAGAGAGCCCAAGATGTCGAACGATGATTCGGGAGTGCGTAGCGGTAGTGCTCGTTCATATCAAAATGTTCCTCCCCCAAATGTTTATAATACTCATTCATTTGGTGGATCATCTGGTAGAGCACTCTACTTTGATGGAACCCATTATGTATCATGAAAACATAAGATGAAAATGCATTTGATATCTCTTAACCCCGCCATTTGGCAGATAGTGCAAAATGGCTATATTGTAGGAAATGATGACAACCCGACGGCCGATGAAGATAGACTCATTCACTACAATGCTCAAGCCGTCAACGCCATCTTTGGAGCATTGAGCGGAGACGAGTTCAACCGGGTGTGCTCTCTTGAGAGTGCCAAAGAAATTTGGACCACTCTAATGGAAATCCATGAGGGCACCTCGACGTTCGGGAGTCGAGACTAGAATTGTTGAAGGCAAGCTTGACCGTTTCGTCATGGGAGATCAAGAAACGCCAAGCGACATGTACACTCACCTCAACAATCTTGTCAATAAGATCAAAGGGCTTGAAAGCAAAGAGATAACCGATAACTATGTGGTCAAGAAGATGCTTCGCGTTATTGCCCCCAAGAACCACACTTTGGTCACTCTCATCCGCGAGAAGGACAATTTCAACTCTCTCATGCCACATGACGTCCTTGGGCGAATCCTTGCTCATGACTTGATGAATGAAGAAGCACAAGAGATCCGTGCTCTCAACAAGCCAAGCTCAAGCTCAAGGAAGAATGATATCGCTTTGAAGGCAAAGCAAGTGGTCGAGGAGAGCTCAAGTGAAGAAGAGGAAGATACCCAATTGGAGCAACTTTAACAAGGAATGCAAGAGATGGTACTATTTCTCAAGATATTTGGAAAGGTCTTGAAGCGAAGCGGCTTTGGTCCTAAAAGTGATAAGTACAGGAGCTTTGGCAAGACCAAGACAAGAAGGCCCAAGAGAGTATGCTTTGAATGTGGTGAGTTCGACCACTTCATCGCAAATTATCCCAACAAGAAAGCGGACAAGAATGAAGAAAAGGAGAAGAAGTCAAAGAAGAAGGAATTCCACAAAAAGAGCAAGTTCTACAAGAAGGATTACAAGGCTCAAGCTCACATAGGTGAAGAGTGGAATTCTGACTCCGACTCTTCTTCAAGTGAATATGACGATGATGTTACCGGGATAGTTATTGAAGCTTCTCCACCACCAAAATCACTCTTCAACAATTCAAGAAATGATAAGTCACCCATTTGCCTTATGGCAAAATGGTCTAAGGTATCACCAATCAAAAAGTCATCTCTCGCATTATTAAATCTTGGTAGTGATATTGATAATGATAGTGAGGATGATTTGCTAGATGATGATATGATTACCTCACTTGATAAAAATACCATGATTAAAATATCTCATTTGCTAACCACTATTGAAACTCTTGAAGAAATAATAGATAAGCAAATGGATACTTTAGATAAACAAGAAGAATTGCTCATTTATGAAAAAGAGAAGAATATTAATCTTGAGAAGGAACTCACTAAAGAAAGATTAAGAAGTGATGCAATGATAAAGATTGTTAATGACAACAAAGCTATTAAGAAGAAACTTGAGAAAACCAATGATTGCTTAAAAGAAGATTATGCTCAATTAGAACTTGGTTATTTCAAAACTAAGAACTTGCTTGGCAATGTTGTCATTAAAAATAAGAAGCTTAAAACCTCATCAATTGATCACATACATGTGCCATGCTCAAAATGTGCCAATAACTCAAACGTCAACAATGAAGATTTGAAAATCAAAAATGCTAAGCTAAAGTCTCAACTTCATTTTGGGTTATTGAAATATCATAAGGGTAGTAAGGCCCTCGAGTTGTTGAGCAACCTAGTTGAAAACTTCAATCATGAAGGACTTGGATTCACTTCAAAGTTCAATGAAAAAGGTAAAGTTTAGTTGCCTCAACAATATCCTAAAATGAGGTTCGTGCATGGCAAAGCTAAGCAAGTGGAGACACTCCACTTCAATGGCCATGAGACGAAAAAGCGCCAAATGAGTAAGACATTTGGTGGTGGATCTTTTGACGCCTCCTATGTCCTAAGGAAAGGCAAAGATGGAAACATCCACGCTAAGTACATTGGACCTAGAAATAGTGGTCTTAAGAAGAGCACCATTTGGGTGCCTAAGATTCTTGTGACTAACATGCAAGGACCCATACAAAAATGGGTACCTAAGTCGAAGACATAAACTTGTTTTGCAGGACTACTCCGGTGGAAAAAGTTGGGTGATCGATAGCGGTTGTACAAATCACATGACCGGAGAGGAAAACATGGTTCAACAACTAACAAGAGAAGGATCACCTCATGAGAATATCATAGTTGGTGATAATACTAAAGGGAAGATAATGTGACTTGGTAAAGTAGCTATTACAAATGATCTCTCTATCTCAAATGTGCTACTAGTTAAGTCTCTCAAATACAACTTGCTATCTGTTTCTCAATTATGTGCATTAGGATATAATTGTTTGTTTACCGATGTTGATATGACAGTTTTTAGAAGAGATAATTCCTCTATAGTCTTCAAGGGTCACATGAAAGGCAAGCTTTATCTTGTGGATTTTTTCACAGATAACTCTCGCCTTGAGACTTGCTTGATGGCTAAATCTAGCATGGGTTGGTTATGGCATCGCCGACTAGCTCATGTTGGTATGAGGAATTCGAGCAAACTTCTAAAAGGCGAACACATTTTAGGACTAACGGGTGTTACATTTGATAAAGATAGAATTTGTAGCGCTTGTCAAGCCGAGAAGCAAGTTGGAGCTCATCATCCCGCGAAGAATATAATGACGACTTCAAGACCATTAGAACTCCTACATATGGATCTCTTCAGACCCATTGCTTACATTAGCATCGGAGGTAATAAGTATGGTCTTGTTATTATTGATGATTATTATAGATATACTTGGGTATTTTTCTTGAGTGATAAAGGTGACACGCAAAAGAAGTTCAAGAAGTTTGCAAAGCGCGCTCAAAACGAGTTCAAACTCAAGATCAAGAATATCCGAAGTGACAATGGAACGGAGTTCAAGAACACGCAAGTTGAATAATTTCTTGATGAGGAGGGGATCAAACATGAGTTCTCATCACCCTACACCCCTCAACAAAATGGCGTGACAGAAAGGAAGAATTGAACCTTGATAGAAATGGCAAGAACAATGTTGGACGAATACAAGACATCGGATCGCTTTTAGGCGGAAGCCATCAACACCGCTTGCCATGCTACCAACCGGTTATATCTCCACCGCATCTTGAAGAAAACTCCATATGAACTCATCACCAAAGATAAGCCGAACATCTTTTACTTTCGAGTCTTTGGTAGCAAATGTTTTATTCTCAACAAGAAAAATAGATTGTCTAAATTCGCTCCTAAATGTGATGAAGGTTTCTTGTTGGGGTATGGATTAAATTCGCATACTTACCGAGTCTTCAACAAAACCACCGGTTGTGTTGAGGAGTCGTGTGATGTGCAATTTGATGAATCTAACGGCTCTCAAGTAGAGCAAGTTGATCTAAATGATGTAGGTGACGCCGATCCTTCACAAGCAATCAAGAATCTATCTCTTGGAGAGATCAAACCAATGGAGAGTATGGAGGCTCAAGAAACTCAAACTAAATCAATGCAAGTTGAGCCATCCAACTCCATTCAAGACTCAAGTGGATCATTTGAGCAAGAAGAAGGAGTTGGAACAACGCGAGCTCCGCTCCATCCAAGGGTTCATCAGTGTGTTCAACGGGATCACCCCGTTGACAACATTCTCGGTGATATGAACAAAGGGATAACAACTCGCTCTCGTGTTGCTAATTTTTGTGAGCATTACTCTTTCGTTTCTTGTGTTGAAGTCTCTAAGGTCCAAGAAGCACTTGATGATCTGGATTAGGTGAACGCGATGTATGAAGAGCTCAATAACTTCACCCGCAATAAGGTTTGGTTCTTGGTGGAAAGGCCCAAGCAAAATGTCATAGGGACAAAATGGGTTTTCCGGAACAAGCAAGATGAGGATGGGCAAGTTATCTGAAACAAAGCAAGGTTAGTGGCACAATGGTTCACCCAAGTCGAAGGTTTGGACTTTGGTGAAACCTGCGCGCCCGTTGCTCACTTAGAAGCCATCCGCATATTGCTCGCATTTGCATCTCATCATAATTTCAAATTATACCAAATGGATGTCAAAAGTGCCTTTCTAAATGGACCCATTAATGAACTTGTATTTGTTGAACAACCATCGGGTTTCGAGGATTCCAAATTCCCCAACCATGTCTATAAACTCCATAAGGCACTATACGGATTGAAACAAGCTCCTAGAGCTTGGTATGAGTGTCTTAGGGATTTTCTAGTCAAGAAAGGGTTTGAAGTTAGAAAAGTCGATACCACTCTATTCACTAAGAAAGTAGATGATGATCTATTTGTATGCCAAATTTACGTTGATGATATTATATTTGGCTCCACTAACAAAACTTTCAGTGAAGAATTTGGTAAGATGATGGCTACGAAATTTTAGATGTCAATGATGGGGGAGTTGCAATTCTTTTTCGGATTCCAAATCAAGCAACTCAAGGAGGGGATGTTCATATGTCAAACCAAATACGTCAAAGACATGTTGAAGAGGTTTGACATGGAGAGCGCCAAACCCATCCGAACCCCCATACAAACAAATGGCCATCTCGATCTCAACCTTGATGGAAAATCGATAGATCAAAAGATATATCGCTCCATGATTGGATCTTTATTATATCTTTGTGCATCTAGGCCCGATATCATGCTTAGCGTATGTATGTGTGCAAGGTTTTAAGCCACTCCTAAGGAGTGTCACTTAGTGGCGGTTAAAATAATTCAAAGATATCTTGTTCATTCCTCAAACTTAGGGCTTTGGTATCCTAAGGGTTCTAGTTTTGATCTTATTGGATATTCGAATTCGGATTATGCGGATTGCAAGGTTGATAGGAAGAGTACCTCCCGAACATGCCAATTTCTAGGTAGATCATTAGTTTCGTGGGCCTCCAAGAAACAAAACTCCGTAGCCCTATCCACTGCCGAAGCTGAATACATATCCGCTGGTAGCTGTTGCGCTCAATTGTTGTGGATGAGGCAAACATTGAAGGATTATAGAATTAATTATGATAAAGTGCCTCTTTTGTGTGATAATGAAAGCGCAATAAAAATTGCCAACAACCCCGTCCAATATTTCCTGAACCAAGCATATAGATATCCGTCATCATTTTCTTAGGGATCATGTTGCTAAAGGAGATAAAGAGATAAGTCACATAAGGACGGAAAAAACAATTAGCGGATATTTTCACCCAACCCTTAGATGAGCAACGATTTTGTGAGTTAAGGAATGAACTTAATATCATTGATTCAAGGAATTTGGCTTGACCTCTTGCATTTACATATATGCCATGCTTTGATGAATTCATGCTCTAGATGTAATTGCACATATAGGGGGAGTGTCATAATTGTTGATATATTGACACAATCCTATAAATGTGAATAAATCAATAGGTTGTAATTATATCATGCTCATATTGATCAAATTACAAAAATTGAGTCTTTGCATATTGGAGTCCTATTCTCAAATGAATAAGTGACTTTAGTGCTAAGATTGGCTCATACATGGTGGAAACACCACCAAAACTTCCTTTTGGTTATATTCGATTTGTTTCAACTCAAAAAGAAATCTATTGAATATAATACCTATTTTCTCTTGATTTTACCCAAATCACATCCATATGTAGCCGTGTTTAATTTGTTGTTAACCATTGGATGTGGTAAAGGTCCATAAGGATATTCCTAGTGTCTTTCTTCTATCTCTCCTTATCTTCATTCACCTCATCTATCAATCTCATGAGCATTTGAAACTGCCAGATTGGAACATCCGGTCATAAGGTCGGAACCTCCGGTCATGACCGAAACATCCAGAAAATCATATACGAAACTTCCGATTGCTGCTAGGTCGGAACTTCCGATCCCCACATCGGAACATCTGATGTGGGATTCACCTCTCCGCATAGTTAAAAAGGACCTCGGTAAAAGGGAGAGGGTTATTCTCCACTTTTCACCTCTCTCAAAACCAGAACTTCCGGCCGGAGCAATTTCTCCTCCTCCGGAGCCTCCGATTGAAGATCCAACGACCTTGCCGCCACCTCCACGTGGTTGCAAGAGCTCCTCCTCGTCGTCCCACGCATCCCAGCCTCGTGGGCCGCCATAGGATCTTCCTCGCCAAGTTAGGGCAAGAGGATCTCCCCCGCGAACTCCCATTCTCAAATCCTCGCGGGATTCTTTACCTTCCTCAGTAAATCTTGTCCCAAAACTCTCTATTTATTAAGAGATACTCATTCCACACGTAGATCTAGAGGTAGCACCGCGGATTATTTGATTGAAGTTATAGGTCGTGAAAATCGAAACATTCGATATGTACATTGGAACTTCCGATGTGACCGGAACCTCCGGATATCCATATCCGGAGTATCCGACACAACCGGAACTTTCGATGTTCTGGTCAGAACTTCCAATCATCATGTCAACTGAACTTTGCTCAAATGATCTCGCTTCTCCGTCCGATGCTCATGAGAACTTACCTATGCTCCTTATCTACATTCATTCACAGGGAACCTATGGCAGGAAGATCAAAGGGGATCAGTATCAGGGATGCTGAGATTGAGAGTGAGGAAGAATTTGATTATGGACCAGACTCTGATGATGAAGGAGAAAGGGCTCTGAGAGCTGAAAGGGAAAGGAGAAAGAAGAGGAGACAGGAGGGTGGTCATGATGACACCCCGTATAGGCCAGAGGATGATGAAGATAACATTCCTTTATCCTCAAGACAAAGACATATCGTCAGGAAGGTCAAGGAATCCAAATCCAGGAAGGAACAGGGACAAAGGGAGTCCTCCAAAGCAAGAACTCTGCATGTCAAGGAAAGAGGAAGCAAGCTACCAACTCTAAAGGGTAGGAGCTCAAGGGCTCAACCATCTCAAGCTCCTAGTGCACCACCTCCCACAAGCGTGCCTCAGCAGGAGCAGGTTCAACAGCTAGATATCATTGGCCCTCTTAGGCTTGCATTGCCCACTGTTAACAGTGATCATCCAAGACATGCAACAAGCTATAGAGGCAAAAGAGCTCAAGTTCAAAAGAAGAGGGAGAAGAACCCATGGAAGTATGCCAAACTCTCCTCAGATAGAAGATTCTGAAACTACTTCCAGTAAGACTTCTATGAAACAGTGATATTTTCGAGGAAGACTCCAATAATTCAAATGCAGTGGATTGACTGGGAGTACATGGCTCATCAAGAGGACCCTGTCTTCGATGAAGTATTTGCCACATGTGAGGCCCATGGCATGTCTCGCATTATGGCTTTCAGGTATGACTGGTATGATGAGTTCATTGCCCAATTATATGCCACAGTCTATTTTGATCAAGACATTGCCAAAACCATTCACTGGATGTCAGATGGGACAGAGTATCAAGCCACTTACAGTCAGTTTGCTTAGATCCTAGGCTTCTCTCAGAATGATCTTCAAGGCAAGAGAAGGATTCATGATGAAAAGGTCATAAATGCCAATGCCCTCATATACATGTATGACAAAAACAAGTGAGGACAAGTAGGAGGGACAAAAGGTTTACTCCCATACTACACCTACTTGAACCGGATCTTTCGCAAGACCCTAACTCCTAAGGAGGGAGATGCCACAAGCATTATGGCCTATACTCTGAACCTCCTTCACTTCATGAAGAACACCGAACGCCAATTCAATGTGTTTGACTTCATTTGGGAAGAGATCCGCCTTTCAAGTGGCGACCCAAAGAGATGCTGTGCATATGCTCCATATATTCAATGTCTGATAGATGCTATGACAGGGCTCAATTTCCTTAAGGAGCACAAGCATCTGGGCTATCAGCTGAGGCCACTTAAGGAGACTCCAGTGAGCAAGAAGAAGGGCCACTCTCACTCTAGCA
Source organism: Stipa capillata (assembly GCA_019208055.1). Taxonomy (NCBI): domain Eukaryota; kingdom Viridiplantae; phylum Streptophyta; class Magnoliopsida; order Poales; family Poaceae; genus Stipa; species Stipa capillata. The sequence continues at coordinate 29,336 of JAGXJF010003849.1, forward strand.
TGTTAGGAAATTCTTTTGAGTACCTCAAGTCCATCTTCAACATGTGCAAGAAAAACTCTGTAAACATTGAGAAGATCCGCAAATCTCAGAAGAAGATAACCTTGAGGCAGAAGCAAATCATGCAGAAGCTAGATATGGAGTTCAGTGGTCAAGGCTCCGAGTGCATCCCCAGTGACTCTGAAGAAGTCAACAACCCCTTTGTTTCTCCTCCTCTCTCGCCAACTGAAGATGAAGGCCCAAATCTCCAAGAAGCTATGAAAGCTCCGAATAGTTCTCCTCCGACATCTTTTCCTCTCTTCTTTTTGGTGTCTTGTTGCCAAAGGGGGAGAGGTTAAGATTAAGGGAGTAGGGAAGGAGATTAGAAGGGAGTAGGGAAGGGGCTATCTAGTTTGCCGAGTTTACAAGCATTTTGCAGTTGTTTTATTTCTTGGCTTGTAAAACTCTTAAGTCGTTCATTTATCTTCATTATGCATAAACTTTATTACCTTATGCATGGTCGTATGAACTAATGAACATCTATATGAAGTCATGTGTTAATATTTCTCTATCATATTCCATGACTTACAATTATGCTTCATATTGACCAAATGTTCATAGACCTCATGAATACTTTCAGGGGGAGCTCTTTCTCAATTTCATTATATACATGCTCTAGTATGCCACAATGAAAATCTTAATATGCATATCTCTAGGGGGAGCTCCATACCTTAGTATTTCAAAAATTATTTCAATCTATTTAAATCTTTGTGTGAGCCTTAATCATGTTGTCATCAATCACCAAAAAGGGGGAGATTGAAAGTGTATCTAGGCCCCTTAATCGGGTTTTGATGATTGATGACAAACGATTAAGGGACTAACAGGTTTAAAGAGTTTATAAACAGATATTAGTCCCAGAGAAAAGGCTCAAAGGACATCGGCGACCCCTAAAAAGAAGAAAAGGTGGCGGCTTTGGAATCTCTACCTCACGTAAAGGATTTCGCATTGATTTGAGTAGTAGGAAAGCCGTTCTATTAAGAGGGGTGCGTCGTAGAAGCATTTAGTTGACCTTAGTGCTCAGAGATCATTGAACTTTATTTCAAAAGAGCAAATCATTCTCCACGAACAAAAATGAGTTTTGAATCTGCTTCATCGGAAGTTCCGGTTTGTGTACCAGATGTTCCACCGGAAGGTCCGAAGTAGCCCTTGTTTTAAAGGTTCTGGAAAAACCAGAAGTTTCGGTCTCCAGGTCGGAAGTTCCGATTGGGTCAGAAGTTCCGGGCCAACCTTTGTTTGAAGTGCTCTGAAAAACCGAAAGTTTCGGTCTCCGGATCGGAAGTTTCGATTGGGCCGGAAGCTCCGGTTCAGCCTGTGTTTTAACCATTCTGGAAAAATCGGAAGTTCCGATGTTTGTATCGGAAGTTCCGATGATCCCAGAAGGACCGGAGCTCCTATGTTCTTTCTTCGAGCTATATCGAAAGTTCCGATATGTCTGTGAGTTGTGCAGTGAAGGGAAAAATAGCCGTTTGATTTGAACACATCGGAACTTCCGATGTTCCGATGTTGACATCGGAAGTTCCGATGTGGGTGTTTTCAGTGCAAAACGGCTAGTTTTTTAGGGGTGCTATATATAGCCCCCAACCCCTCTCCTCAACCAATCTTTTGCAAATCATTTTCTTGCACACTCAATAGCTCTTACTTCTCCTCTCTCAAGCTCCCAAGCCACCCTTTGTGAGAGAAAAGAAAAGAAGTGAGATTTGAAGATTTGAGTGGAAAAAGGTCAAGATCTCTTTGAGCACTAGGTTCACCTCCTTGCGACTTCAACGCGCTTGTTACTCTTGGAGGTTGAGGACTCCTAGACGGTTAGGAGTCGCTCACAAGCTCCCAATCCGTGTGGTGAGCCGTGGGAAGTTTGTGAAGGCCGGGATTCGCCTCCACGAGGAAAGAATCACCAAGAAGAAGTCGAGAAGACTCCGGAGAGTCCTCGAGGGATAAAGGCTTGAGAGGAAGCCTGCTCTTGATCACGTGTGATCGAGCTCCCCAAACGAAGACGTAGGATCCCCTCAAGGATCTGAACTTCGGCAACACATCTCTTATCCCCTTTACATACCGCATCTCTTTTGCAAGTATTTATCATATTGTTTATATTGATCTTGCTAGTAGACTTGCTTTCATATCATACTATTGTTGCTCTTGCTAGTTAATCATATTAAAGTTTCACACATATTGCAAGAGTAGCTTAAAATTGATTAAAATTTGAAGCGGCCTATTCACCCCTCCCCTCGAGGCCGACATCTTGATCCTTTACAAGCTCATCAAGCCGGCCTCCCACCACCTGGAAGACATCATCGACGCATGCTCCACCGAGTGCAAGGGCTACATCGCGCATGAGTGGCTTGAGAAGCTACCTCCGGCATCCGACGAGGAGCACTACATCCTCACGCGCGCATCTGAGAACCACGAACTCAGGAAGGATGCGTGGCTTGGCTGCTAGGTCATGCTCGCATTGGAGCACCAAGGGATGGTCGTCATCGTCCCCGAGGAGGGGTGGTGGTGCGGTGAAGAAGCAGCAGCAGCAGTCGGCCGAGGTGTGGTGGAGAAGGGAAGGAGAGGAAGAGGGGGTAGAAGGGAGGGAGAAGGGCAGCGCGCGGCAGATCTGGAGAAGTGGATGAAGGGCACGGGTGGATTGGGGAGGGAGAAGGGCTACGACGGGATTGGAGAAGGGGGTGAGGGACATGGACGGTAGCTAGCTAGGGTTCGGTTTGGGCCTGGGCCAAATTATCTCAATCAGGTTTTAGGCAAAACCGACTAGAATATTTATACCTTAGTAGGTTTGTTTTTTGAACTGACTGGATACATTTTCAGTCCGTTTTTCTTTAAACCTGACTAAGATAGGTAATTATTTCAGTCGGTTTATTTTTCAAACTGACTGAAATATTTATAACCAACTGAGATTTTTTTAATACAGTCAGTTTTATCAGGTTTTACTAAAACCATAAAATGAGAAGTCCATCTTTTCTATAGTAGTGTTCGAACATATATCATGGCCACGTCGCACTCCACTGCCATATATCATGAGAAAATTTAACCCGAATCCAACACAACCGCAAGACATTACGTTCACATCATGAAATTATATATTGTCGCTCACATGGCAGCGAGCAGTGCCACGGAGACGACGACGAAGACGACGAGGACTATCCGCGCCGAGCTGCCGGCAGCGACGGAGCAGTAGTGGCCAAATGCGCCTCCCTGGTACTGCTGCTCGCCGCCCTCCTCGCCGTACCCGAGCTGCTCCTGCTCGTGCGCGCGGTGATAGTAGTACTCGTCGCCGCATTCCTCGCGTTCACGGATCTCGAAGGTCCCTGCGCACGCATCACGGCATCAGGCAAATCATTTCGTAGCCACGCGATCGAGGATCTCGACGATGCGATGCGACGATCTCCGATTACCTCTTTCCGGCGTGTAGCTGCACCCGCTGCCGAGCGCCTCCCTCACCGCCGGCACCGACGCGCCGTTGGAGAACCTGAAGCCCTCGTCGGCGATCGCCTCCACGCACCGCAGCGCCATCTTCGTCTCCGCGAGGCACGCCCCGCCGCAGTACTCGTCAACGCTCTCCTTCCCGACATGGAATGCCCCCTCCACGCTGAGCCTCAGCTCCTCCGCGCACTCGTTGTAGACCTTTTTTTTCAGTTAAGCCATATGCATGCATGAACACAAAAATATATATTCAAGAATCAAATACATGCATGATTTAGCCAGTGATCATGAACTTACATTGTGATCGTCGAAGCAATGGCATGCCCTCTCAAAAATCTCTAGGGCAATTTTGTCTTCAACGATACAGAAAAGAAGCTTCATGTTAATTAAGTGGGAGTGAAACCAAATTCCACGAGATCCGGGTTCATGACCGTTCAAACGCGCACGCGTACGTGTGCGTCAGTGTGGTTTTTGCATTTCTGCCTTATATTATCAGATTTTCTTTTAGCAAATTTCATAGTAGAAAACTGAAAACGTGCATAGGTACTTACTAGAGAAGCAGCCTTGGAGCAAGAAGCAAATGGCAACGACCAAGGCTAAGCAGCCACTGCCTCGAGATATCGCCATTACTTGCTTAGATGTTTAGGCTAGTGTGTCTGCACCATGGTGTGGGTTGATTGGTTATATGTAGGGGTTTCAATCTTGCCCATTTGAGCAGAGCATGCAAGTTGATGTTAAGAATGTAAAAGAGAATCACCAGCCTAGTCCTACCAATAATCCAAAGGATGCCCAATTGTTCATTTTTTCCTATACTTGCCCAGAAGAATTGTCCATGGTGTAGTCTAACTTTGAGCAATCTTTTTGTTGCAGAAATGCATACATAGCATCTGAATGGAGGGTTCATTGCGTGTCAGGGTAGCTTAGGTGTCCATGAGTTACTGAGGACCTGGATTAGCCACTGTGAAGTGATTCTAAGAAAACATTCAGCTAGCTTCCCTCTCAATAGAACAAAAAAAATCTAGCTAGCTAGCTATAGATGGAATGCTGGTTTGGTAATTTGGTTTGGACCATTGGTACTTAGCAAACAAATTTATTTACTAAACATCTATGTACATGATGCCCTAACCGGAAAAAAGACATACTAAAAAATCCCAAAAAATAGCAAAATATCTAGCCATTAATGTGGTGGACCTTCCTTTTATTAATAGTCCACAACCGACAATCAGTCATACCTGTACCAAAACAGACCACAGCCGATAGATCATCATAACTGTACCTAAACAGATCACAACTGAATAGATCTCTGTAACCGTACCTAAACAGATAATAGTAGATATATCATCGTAATTGTACCTAAACAAATCACAACCGACAAATCATCATAGCTGTATCTAAATAGATCACAGTTAATAGATCTTTATGCTATACCTAAACAGATCATAGCTAATATATTTTCATAATTATACATAAACATATCACAGCCGATAGATCCTCATATTTGCACCTAAATAGATCATCACTATTAAATTTTTATAATTGCACCCAAACATCATTCGATTATTGATCTGGTGGACTCTTATTGTTAATACACTAGAACCGATAGATCGTCCTAACTGTATCCAAACATTATCCAGCATGGACCTGATATACCTTAGTTATTAATAGGCCACAATCGTTAGATATTCATAATTTTACACCTAATAAAAAGTTACCTAAGTTTTAAGTCTGCCTAATCTAATATCAAGAAGGGGTGATATGAACCTTAACTCCATGTACTTACCTAATGTCACATACAAACGGTCAGCTAATTATGATTTGGATTTTAATTCTGCGTGATGTAATATCATATACAAACAACCTACCGGCTCCGTACAATGACTAGTCAACCGGCACGCAATCTGAACTATTATTTTCGATACTAATCTAACATAAGATAAAAATAAAAAAGTCAAAAAGATTAAAAATATTTCATGCTGGACACCAAGCTAGTTTTAGCTTAATAATATCAAAAGAAATCGCCTCTATCCCCTACCTATCTCCAAAAATATTCTGCTTGCCACTCCATCCTTGGAGGTATGGCATAGGGAATTCCTCCCTTTTTTGTGAATGGTCCCCGTATGCTACCTCATTAGCAGCGTCTCGAAAAGATGTTACTTTTGAAATACCATGAAAAAGCAAATAAGTACTTAGCTAACACCTCATTTTCATCTCAGTGTTCGATGCACATGAGGAAAGATGAAAGTGTGGTCTAAGTTAGCATTTGCTACCTTCAAGAAAAGTACTAGCGGTTGCTAGTCTAAGGCAACCTCTCTTAGCAGGACTTGAACTTTCTTGCCCAAATCTTTGACAATTCTATCGGCAAACTAATCTTTGTCCAACTGGTATCTTGCACGACAACTGCTGTCACTTCATACGCCAACAGGAATTGGGGAATCGTCGCCAATTCTTTAGCCACCCGCTGCCATTTGAGGAATTCAAGTACTCTAACGTGCTTACACGCTCGGCTGATAGCCCGGTTTTTACGTATTCCACGCAGGCCCACGAAGCCCAGGCGACCACGCCCGCGCGCGCACCACGCCCGCCCACCTTCGTTCGAGCCGTCCGTCCAGCATCAGACTTAATTCATCCCCGGGTGAACGAGGGAGCCTGTCCGGTCTTAATATATCTAACAGTCTCTAATATATAATTTTGACAGTTAATTATATATTTATGTCTAAATTTTATATAATTAATCTAATATTCGGTGACTTGGACGAATCTAATCAGTACCATGGTAAGACTTTATTGCAGTCAGTTTAAGGTTCGCAATCCATAAACCAAGCGTTTAAAATTCGGAAGTGACAGTGGAAATCAAATACAAATAACAACGCAATCAACCCACTAACTAGTTAGTGGAATGAACATTTGATGTGAATCAGGTTCCGTACCGGTTGGATTGGATTGGCGCGACAAAATTTATCGGATTTAAGAGAACAATCAATCGCAACCAGGGCCATCAACAGTTGAAAAGCTCAAACAACTCGTGTATATATCATTTATAAGATGTAGGGATCACATCCTGTGGTTACATGAGATCTTCACCGATGACGGAATAAAATATTACTGTGCTATCTGGAAAAAGAACAAAATCACAACTTGCTCTCGTCAAGCTAGAACAGCATCAGCCACGTGGCAGCCCAGATTATTAGCCCTGAGGAACAGGTGCCCATGAGACTGACAGTGGGCCCAGCCGCAGTGCTTGTCGGCTGACCTGGATTGCTTACCGCCACATGCGAGCCTGCAGGTACATATGGACGCAAATGTTAGGTAACTCTACCTGTACATGTGGATTTATTAGTTCACAAAGTCTATTTGACAAAAGAAAAAACAAACAGTTCGGCCTCTTTCAATTAAACTAAGCAAAACTAAACTTAAAAAACACTAAGCTAAATTAGCAACCACAATATCCTTCTCAGGTAAACCTGCTTGAGCGGCAGCCTGATCTAGCCGCCCCCAAAAATTCGATGTCTATGTCACATTTTCACAGAAACGCACGACTTTTACAGAAATTCTATATCACATGAAACAAATCAATTTTAGTGAAAATCTGGTGAAACTCTTCTGTTCCAAATGAGACCTAATATGAGCGAATCATTTAGGATTTAGCGTTAAGCCATGCTATGTGTGTCCAGATTAACTTGAATATTGCTACATAAAATGTTATTCTTACCTCCATTGGTTGAAACATTTGTACCACCGCCGATGCTAATAGTATTAGTGGTCCCGTCGTTGTTACTAGTACCACTGCCGCTTCCATTTCCACCGCTCATACCACCACCAATACCGTCATCGCTGATAGTACCACCACCGCCTCCATCACTAGTACCGTTGGCACCACTACCTCCACCAGTGGCTCCGTTGATGCTGCTAGTAGTACCACTGCTTCCTCCACCAGTACCACCACCTCCTCCAGTGGCTCCGCTGACACTGCTCGTCGTCCCACTACCGCCTCCACCTCCACCACTAGCACCACCGACGCCACTACCTCCGCCAATGGCACCACCACCTCCACCAGGGGTATTACTGTTGCTAGTAGTACCACTTCCCCCTCCACCTCCACCATTGGTACCACCGGTACTGCCACCACTGGTCCCACCACCTCCTCCTCCTTGGCTGTTGATGTTGCCGCAGGACATTTGGAAGATGGCCTGGACGCCCTGCATGAGGCCAGGGTTGTAGCTCTGGAAGTTGCCAAAGATGCTGTTCACGCAGCTCATCATCATTGTCATATGTCCAAAGCACGGTGCGCTGCACATGATCGCCGTCGGCGTACTGCCCGCAGCAGGTGCCGGTGTACTCGCATTGGTACCGCCGGCGTTGATGCCCATCGCTTGCAGGCACCCGTTAAGCACCTGCCACGCAACATTTGTCTTTCTTTAGCTGAATTGACGCCACTCAGTTACTGGTAATATATAGAGAATATCATCACCGATATATGATTGTTTGTGATATTAAATGCAAGGAAAACACAATATTACCCTGAGCAGACCAATTTACAGCTATTGTAATCATGGGGAAAAAAACTACATTACTAAGAACAAAATATTCTTTTTGAAGAACAATAAATAATGGTGCAACGGCGCAAATTAATGAATAATATCAACACCATCATCCTGTTAGATATAGCTACATCTTAATTTAGACGTAAATTGAAGTGTGCAAACTGCGCATTGCTTCTGGAGGTCAAAAGACGTAACTAGACGTAAGTTGTTTTGTAGCAATAATTCGGTATCTGAAGGCTGTTTAGAGAACTCTCCCAGAGTAAACTGGCCAGCAAGACAAGGTTGCACCTTGCCAGCCCAGGTTCCAGTCTCACCACACTCTCTTAGATGTGAAAGCTGGGGGTTTTCTATCCCCTTAATCCCATTTTTAATCTGAAGGGAAGGGATTTCAACCCAGTTCACTGAGAAAGAGAAAATAAAACTTGATCTGAGCCCATTTAGCTAAATTAACGGGCCGACTGTGAAATGCTTGATCTTGCATTAAGATCGACGCAAATCATGCTTGACGAATATATGCAGTTACTCTGATATATTTAGTCGTTAAGAGTCTTTGTTTTTGGAGAGAAGTTCTGATGAATTACTAGAAGTGCAGAGTAGAGATTATTACTGGTCTGTTGTCGAAGCAGAGAGCAGCTTGTGCCACAATCTGGACTGAATCCTGTGTCCCTGGTACTACTGCACCAATACCTGATCCCCCTCCTGCTCCTGCTCCTCCTCCACTACTACCACCACCACCTCCCTGCCCTGCATTGTTCAAGCAAACAACAAATTAATATGCATTCTACAAGCCATGGTGCAGGTGAGAAACAAACAAGTGAAGCAAAGCACAGCTAAGCTTACCTCTGCAACAGGAGAAGGCAACAGAGAGCAGCACAGCTGTGAAACACAGGTGTCTCAGCTTGAAGGAATCCATGGCAATAGAAAATATGTTACTCTCACAGCTTGATGCTTCTACCCTGCACTCCCTATATATGTGCAAATTAAGTTGAACTGGCTACAAGCTTAAAATATGCAAGACTGGTTAAATGACCATTGCATGGGATGTAACTTGCTTAATTCTTGGGGAACATACGATACATGCTTTATATGTAGTGGAATTGGAAGCTCATTGAGAGCTCCAGTGGCTATAAAAATTGATGGTCTGCACCAGTGTTTGGTGTACGAGAACCAACTACTCTTCACTTGTTTCCTAGACTTGCTACCTGTGAAGTGTGCATAAATCATACCTAAACCGGCGTTATTTTACTTCCGCCCTATCTAGTTCTGTTGACTATCTTGGACCTGGTACTGTGCTTTGATGTTTCAGTTCAGGGCTTCCAATGAACTCGGATGAAAAAAATGCGCTTTTACCAAGATTGATAAATTATCCCGGGTCTGTTTGTGGTACACATGGCATTGGCAATTGGACGAGGAGACATGACACCTAAACGCCACACGGCACCAAGGACTGTCACAATGCACTGTCTCTTAAGCTATCTTTTCTTGTATTAAATAACTGCTTAGAGACAGTTTTCAGTGCACTATCTCTTAAGCTATCTCTTAATTTATTGTATTTTGTGATCAATAGCACCATTTTATTCTTGTAGCCTATTTGTGGCACATACTGATTCATTTTATTCTTGTAGCCTATTTGTGGCACATACCGATCTTTTCATGTTTGGAGGAGTTTGCATGAGAAAATAAACAAATGATGCTAGGAAAATTACATGTAAATTTTATAATTTCATGAACATATATATGAGCGGCGTTCATATATAAAACGGTACAAAATATAGAGAAATTTATTTTAGCCCAAATTTTTGCCAAATATGCTCAACTAAGTCCCTTTTAAGTTGGACATGAGTCGGACGAGCACGAATGAGAGAATCTCTTTGTAGCACATCAGCAAATGCAGGGATATTGCCATGAGTGAAAACTGGTGATAGAATGGTTGACGTGCTTCCAGTCTCGTTTAGAACAAGAGGGATGGCTGTCATTTCCTTTTCATCTTCGACTATCATGTTGTGAAGAATGATGCAAGCCAACATGGTTTTCTTGATGTCACTTTTGTCATATAGACGCGTTAGTTGACCTATGATACGAAAATGGCCCTGCAAGACACCAAATGCCCTTTCAACGTCCTTTTTTGCTCCTTCTTGATGTTCGGCAAAAAACTTGTGATTCTCTATCTGTGGGGGTGCTATCGACTTAACAAATACAACCCATTTCGGGTATATGCCATCAGCAAGGTAGTAGCCATTATTGTATTCATTCTCATTGACATAATAGTAAACTTGAGGAGCTTCCCCTCTCAACTGCTGAGTAAACAACGACGACTGGTTAAGCACATTGATATCATTGTTTGATCTAGCGACACCAAAGAAGGCATGCCATATTTGGAGATCCTGTGAAGCTATTGCCTCTAGAATCAATGTAGGCACACCTTGCTCGCCGTGAGTGAATTGCCCCTTCCATGCGACGGGACATTTTTCCCAATGCCAATGCATGCAGTCAAGGCTTCCTAGCATGCTGGGGAACCCACGACTCTCGCCAATTTGTAATAGGTGCTCCATATCTTCTAGGTTGGGGCGTTGTAAATACTCCCACCAAATGTATCAATCACGCCTTGCACAAACATCTTGAGGCTCTCCACGGTAGTACTCTCCCCAATCTTTAAGTATTCATCGGGTAAGTCTGCAGGGCTACCATACGCACAAAGGGGCCATGATGCACATCTAGCAAAGACTTTACACTACACATCCCACTCCCAAAAACCAAAAAAGAAAAATCATAATGCTCTGTCAACACATATGTGAAGCAACTTTTGGTGTCTTCATAATTTAAATTAAACAAACACAATTGCCACTTGATCCTTCTGCTGCAAATGGAAGAGGTCTGTTTGCTCAAATTTGCTTAGTGGTTCAAACTTGAATAGGGAAACAATCATTTTCTTTCATTAATCAAAAAGGTTCCCACTGGCGTTGTAAGCTTCTGCTCGCTGTTCTTGCATTTCTCATATTGGTATTGCAATTTCACAAAACAGGTGAACAGCCTCTGAACTTTACTCACCAGGTTCATGCATATTTCAATTTCACTGCGAGGTACATACTCACTTAGCTATCTATCTGCATGGAACTATCGATGGTTAATTCAGATATATTTGTACTGCTATCAGTCAACACATAACTATGGAGTGTCACATGTTCCAGCCAACAAGTAAACAAAAGTCATACTAACTTTCTTTTTCTTGTATGATTACTGCCACAAAAGTTGCCGATGCATCTAAAGGATTAGTTAACATAGAAACTTTAATTATATGATCATTACACTAAACAAAATGAGAACAAAGAAAAGAGGTGAATCCCTAGAAGAATCGATCCATCTTACATTATCACTAACCATGAGCTCAGTGTCATGTTTATATGCTTGGTTAATTAACTGATTTTTGATGGTTTCTTTCAACAGCCCGCAGGTTTGGGGGAACTACTCTAGATATGCTAAATCAAGACATTTTGTACTGCTCATACAACAATCTCATTGCATTGGCATTGAAATAGTTAACAATCAGCACATAATTGATAAAAAATTGACAAAAAAATCACCAAGGATCGTCAGCATGGGCGGCGGCGGCGGTGGCCCTCCATGGCAGGGGTGGCGTTGGCGCTCCTCCATGACACGGGCAACAGCGGCAGTCCTCCACAGCAGGGGTGGCTGCGGCACCACCTGCAAGGGCTCCTCCACGGGCGGCGCTCGTTGGCATGGGTGGCGGGGGCAGCGCCCTCGTCTGCAGGGGGCCTCCACGGCGGGGGCGGCGGCGGCGCACCTCCACGGGCAGGGGGATGGGAGCAGAGCGATAGGGAGATGGGAGGATGCGACGGGGTCGGAGCAACGGGGAGATGGGGAGATGGGGGACTACAGGGGCGGAGCGATGGGGAGATGGGGGATGGGGGACAGGGGCGGACGACAAGGAGATGGGGGGATGGGATGTGCTCAAGGCTTCACGGGATCGGAGAGAGCAATTTTTTCATTGATCAAAGCGCTATGAGTCGTATCATTAGCAAGAGGCGGTTCTCATCTCTCTCCTTCTTAATTATCTGTCATCTCAGATTTTTACTTAGTTGGCATAGATTAAGAGACAGCTAACTTAGTACATTGAGACTGACCTAACAATTAGATGGAATCTATGTGGCTCACATACATAAACGTTCAGAATGTGGTGTTGTCAGACACTTGTCCAACTCTGGATGCGCCAGCTAGGCAGTGTGAGTATGGTTAGTTCGAAATGATTACACACTACTCCAGAAAACACAACTCCTGCACGGTCTCCACTAACGGACAGAAAATACCTGTCAGTGATACTGTTCACCACTGACGGGCGAACAGGTAACCGTCAGTGGTTATTCCAGTAGATGGTCTAAATTCAGAAGAGAAAACAATTACTGACGGGTCAAAGACATCGCCCGTCAGTAGTTGTGCATTTCTACTGACAGGAAGTACCACTGACATGCCTGTTACTACTGCCCGTCAGTAGAGTGTCATACGTCACTGACGGGCCCAAATTTCGGCCCATCAGTGATGTTTTGGCCCTTCCCACACCAAGCACTCCTTCCCCCTTTCTCTTTTACAGCAACCCTAGTGGGCCGAGGCCCATCTCGGTGGGGAGTGGGGTTGATATACCCCCCACCGCCGCCGCCACCCCCGCATACTCCCTTCCCGCTGCCCACCTCTCCCCACGCCGCCACGCCGCCTCTCGCGCTCCCCCGACGCCGCCGGCGAGCCGCCGCCTCTCGCGCTCCCCCAACGCCGCCGGCGCGCTGCACATCTCCTGCTCCCCCCAACTCCCCCGACGCGGCTGCCTCTCCTCCCGCTCCCCCAACACCGCCGGCCGACCGCCCCTTCTGCTCCCCCAACGGCGCCGGCCTCCGCGGCTGTGAGCGAGCTCCGGCCGGTCCTCTGCGGCTGTGAGGCCGGTCCTCGCGCCGCCTCCCGGTCCCGCCATGCTCCTCCTCCCCGCGCCCCGCCACGGTCCCGGCGGCCAACTCCGCGAGCGTCCCGGCCACATCCTCCCTCCGCAGTACGCCGGGCTGCAGCGCGCCCGCCAGCTCCCCGGCCTCCTCCATCGCCGCCTCGAAGTCGATGAACACCCTCCCCCGCCGGAGCGCCTCGTTGTCGCACTCCCGCATCACCGGCGTGAACGAGCCCACCAGGTCCAGGTGCGCCCCGGGCCTCAGGAGCTCCCCACACACGATCGATTCCTGCGACCCGGTCGCGCAGCTCATGACATCCGCCGCGGACATCGCCTCGTCCATGCCGTTCACCTCCTACAGCAACCAGCATCCCGAGCCCCCGACGACGGTGGCCCTCCGACCCCGAGCATCGGCGGCGTGCGGATGGAGGCGACCCCGAGCATCGGCGACCCCAAGCATCGGCGGCGTGCGGATGGAGCCCACGGTGGCAGGTCACAGTGGGCTCAGGGGGCTCGGGCTCAAGCTGGGCCTGCTGGGGGCTACCATTTTTTTTGGGTTTTGGGTGTATCTCCACTGACGAGAGCTCAGTGACGGGTGCAAAACCTATCAGTGAAGGCGGTTTTGCGCCCGTCAGTGGAAGTGTTTTGTGAGGTAGTGACACGGGAATCACTCAGTGCCAACTACATCGGAATATTTTGAGGCATTGAAGTTATTTTCAACTTCTTTTAGAAAAACAAGGGCAGAAACACCACCTTATTTAATCAATGGGTCTGTACAAAGAAAACGAAAACAAAGAACCACAAAGATATTAGACAATAGAAAATAAAATATTTGTGCAACTATCCTAGTTGCGCATTTCGAACATAAAATTACACAAACAAAAAAAAATATAACTTTAGACTTAACAATATACAACTAGGTCAAAAACAATAATAAAGATAAATTTTATACTCAAATCTGAAAGAAAAGATTAAGCTAATACTACCTCTAAGCTTGTCAGCTTTGAGTTAAAAAATTCACGGTCAACTAAGCAATGGTAAAAACCATTGATCAATTGAAAGAGGAGAATACAAACGCCAACCTAAAAGAGAGGCGGACCTCAAAGACGTCAGAACAACCAAAAAGAACAGCACACCAACACCCACGAACACAAAGCAGACGGGAGAATGTTTCACGTACACGTACGCTACACTACATGTCGTTGAGCTCACTGTTGACTGCTTGCGGCGAGAGATACGGCAAAAGCATGCAACTACCCGACCTGTTTTGAGCCGGGCGCCTTCTTGGTCACACAAGTTCGTCCATGGTGCACCACCTAAATAACCATCTGCAGATCGCACATGATGTCATGCATGCAAGGAGGATAAAATTTTCCACATGGCCGGTTAATAGCGATTTGCTCTCTGGAAATCTTATTTGGGTCGGACCTTCCTATGCGCTACCAATCTGCAGATTCGTGTGTGTATTTTCTCCTAAAACCGCCAAACCGATCAGCCTACCTACAAATTTGACCAAGAGGGGGCTCGGGTAAAGCACTCTAGAAGATGCACTTTTGGGCGCGAAATTAAATCGGGACCTTAGTTAATTTCCTACCTAATGTGTGTTCCGTGTATGCATGCTTGGAGAAACAACCTCATACTCGGTTCCATGTTTCACGACACAAGTATGCAGATTTTTGGAGCTCTGATCATTGCTATAATGCATGCATGCCACTGCTATACGTACAAATAAGTGACTAAAAGAATTGTGATACTGTTACCGGTAAATAAGGCATAGATAGTATTTAAATCAAACACATTGTAACTCGGGTTATGTGCACATAACCATGAGATTCAAGACTCGACGCGGAGGAAGTGGTCAGACATAAGGGCTCTCAGAGATGTAGACTCGGATTAAACTTCGTCAACAAACATTAGTTTCATCTTTTTTCATGTTCCTTAGTAGATACTACGCTACATAATCTCGATATTGTGACTAGTGGAATTAAGCGGCCACGATATTAATCGTGGAAGTGGTGTACCCAACCAGGGTATGCCAGGGTCAGGAGTCGGGAGTACCAGCTGTTTTCAATCTAAAAGATGTATTTTCCCATTATAAAATAGATGTCCTTTTAGTATCTCCAATTTTTCTCATAATACTTGTAATCTCTGCACATTCAATATAGTTTTAGTTATTTAGTTCCTATTTTGCCTTTCATCACTATTTTGCCTTTCATCAATGTCATCAAAAAAAGAGCTAATTACTCTCAATAGTGAGAATAGTTATTGTCTTAGGGAGGAAAAAGAGATGAACAAGGAAATGAATGAAGGGCAATATTAGAATTTCACTTACACCTCTAATTGCTATGTTCAACTCTAAAAGGACATCTCTTTTGAAACGGAGGGAGTATGTTCACATTAGCCTTATCACATCTAGCAAAACAAAAAGGAACTCATCGCGTTGGCCCTGGCCACATTTTGGTGTTGTGTGGGAAGCTGAGCTCTAGGTTGCCACACATAGAGCCGGCACCTTTGCTCGGAATGAAACAAGCGGCCTTTTTTGCTAGCTCGTGATCGTGAGCTCCTTAGCTCAATGGCGCCAGCTCACTGGTGGTAAAAGGAAACCACTAAACATCGGGCTCGTGAGAGTGACGCACTCGGAGCACAGAGGGTTGGTCGGGTGAGCGGAAAGTGATACATGGACCCAACTAAGTATGAAACATGGCAGCGAATAATCTGTATGAGTAAAATGCATTGGGAGTACACTAACTTGGCAGGTGGGATTATTCAGATCCACCAACTTGTAAAACGGACATCCAGGTCCCTAAACTCGATTAAGTGATTCATCGTTAGTCCAAATTAGCCGCACAACAGGCCACGTCGGATTAGTTACTTGCGTGGCAGTCTGAGGTAGCACCGATGCAATCAAGGGCGCCTGAACATTTGTAGAAAGATCCTCCAGAGTTGCTATAAAAGCACATAAAACTCAGAGTCTCCTGTAGGGGTCAAATGTATCACAAATCACCAAATCTTCTACCTATGATGATAGTGATGATGATCTTGATGATTTAAGTATGCCTAACTATGATGCTCTTGTTGCCCCTAGTTACATGCTCTTGTTGTCACTCTTGAGAAGCAAGAGTTGTTGCTTGTGAGCGAGATAGAGAAAAATGAGATTCTAACACTTCAGTATAAAGAGTTTAAGGTCTTATATCGTACATTTAAAAAGTCTCATGAGGAGTTTAGAAGTGTTCATGAAAATCTTAAGCTTGAGAACATCAAGAACAAACAAGATTATGAAATTCTTAAGATATCATGATTTTCTCAATGGTAAGCATTTCTCTCTCCTTGACAATCAATCCACTTTATCTCAAGAAAATGTAGGAATGCCATGTCTTAAGTGTACTTCATTGTCCATGGATTCTCCTGTTATTGCTCATATTGATGTTACTAGTGCTTCTAACCCTATATCATGCGAGGCAACTCTTATGAGTGAGAATGCTAAGTTGAAGACCCAACTCCAACAAGTAATGCTCAGATGCTATAAAGGTATTAAGGCCCTCAAGAAAATTTTGAGTCACAAAAAGGAGAACTTCAACTATGAGGGTTTAAGCTTTACTTCAAGATTCACTGACAATGGTAAGGCATGGCCGTTCAAACAATATCCCAAGATCATGTTCGTGCAAGCAAAGGAGAAGCAAGTGCAAGCTTCCATCTTTAAGGATCATACGGTTAAAAGGGGTCATTCTAACCTTGGTCATTGTGATGCCTCTTATGTTCTTAGGAATGGCAATGATGGTAAGATCTAAGCTAAATTTGTCAGTGCTAAGATTGGTGATTATGTTAGAAAGAGTCCTATTTGGGTCCCCAAGGATCTTGTATCTAACTCTCAAGAATCTAAAAAGGTATGGATACCTAAACAAGCATAATTTTTTTGTACCACTATACTTCTGACGAGAAGTGTTGGGTACTTGACAGTGGATGCACCACATGACCGAAGGAAAAGACATGTTCACATCATTTGATAGCAAATGATCCCTATACGAAAACATCGCTTGTGGTGACAATGCAAAAGGCAATGTAACAGGGTTAGGTAAAATGCTATCTCAAATGACATATCCATTTATAATGTCTTGCTTGTGAAGTCCTTCAGCTATAATTTGTTATCCATATCTCAACTTCGTGATCTTGGTCTTGAGTGTAAATTCACTGAGCACGGTGTCTTTATGACTAAAAGTGATGACGCTTATTAGTCTTTAAATGTTTTAGGAAAGATAATATCTACTTGGTTGACTTTTCCTCTAACACCTCCTATATACAAACATGCTGGCAAAGTCTTCTCTAGAGCAGCTATGACATAGGAGATTGACTCATGTGAGAATGAGGAACCTCGATAATCTTTTCAAGGGTAGTCACATACTTTATGTCAAAAATATGACATTCGGCAAAGATTGCCTTTATAATGAATGCAAGCTGGGAAGCAAGTGGGAGGACCACATATCGTGAAGAACGACATGGCAACAACCAAGCCACTCGAGCTTCTTCATATGGACTTGTTTGGTCCCTCACCTATGTGAGCATAGGAGGTAACTCATATGAGTTCATTATTGTTGATGACAATTTCTTTATATTTAGGTGTTTTTCTTACATGATAAGGAAGAGACCTACAAGATCTTCAAGAATTTGCGAGAAGAGTTCAAAATGAATTCAAGTTGAAGATCGAGACCGTGAGGAGTGACAATGAGACCATACTGAAAAGTAGAACTGCTTTATGGTCATCGTACAAGAAGAATAGCATGGCAAGATGAGAGGTGAGACTTAGAAGTGGATGCGTGAGTCATGTGACCGACACTAGGTTGGGGGTGCGTATCTATTACTATCTTATAAATTTGAGTTGGTGGTGATGGTACGTCATCCAAATTGTCCTCAAAATTCATGTTTTTACAAAAAACTACCACCGTCACCCTCCATTATCCAACTAAAACAATCAAATCTTCCTAAAAATCTCTAACAAACAAACAAATCTTTCTAAAAATCTCTAACAAATAAACAAACATTTTTAAAAATCTCTAACAAACAAAACTTCCTAAAAATCTCTAACAAACAAACAAGTCTTCCTAAAAATCTCTAACAAACAAACCTTCCTAAAAATTTCAAACAAACAAACAAACAAAATCTTAGATCTTCCCTCCTTCTCCTTTTCTCGTATTCTTCCTTCAGATCTACCGCCGTCTCTCAAGTCCGTCTTCTCCCTTCTACTCGTGTCCTCCTCTTCGAGCGGCTTGTGCATATTTTGTCATAGGCGCCGTCGCGAACGGCTACGAGTGCAAGGAGATCGTGCTCATTGGTGACTCCGGTGTCAGCAAGTCCAACATCCTTCTTTGGACTCGCCTCCCTCGTCGGGCCCTGCTTCGTCGCCGAGGCCACCTACAATGCGTGGTGGCACGCCACCTCTGCCGATCACATCCGTTTCATTGCCAATGATGTCCTTAGAGCCATCGCCTGCTCCCTCGAGATGGCCTCATGGATGTACCACAGCGTCATCTACCTCCTCACATGCATCCTCCCGCCTCGTCTGCCACCTCCAGGGGCTCAAGCTCGAGGACTTCACAGACTCCCTGCTCATCGAGGTGGAGGAGGGGAGGTTTTGGGTGGAGCGTGAGATCAGAGAGCACCTCAACATCTACAAGCAGCTCAAGGTCATTAACCGCCGGTTCTGCAAGTTCATCATCATCACGCTGCTCATCGGCACCGCCAGCCAATTCGCCTCCGTGCTCCTCACCACGCGTCACGACTCCATTGACGGCCTTCTTCACGCCAACGAGCTCGCAGTGAGAATCGATTGCTTGATTAATTTATTTCCAGTGTGTAAATAGTTCAATCACCAAAGTATATGCTGCGAAATTGGAGATCTTGGTTCCGATTGAAAATTTTAGTAATAGATGAAAAAATGGGAATGGGGCTATGTATGCATGATAAGATTTTTAGAAGGTGGTATGCAGTAATACACAGAACTTTTAACAAATTGTTAGACATTTTAGAATTACAATGTGTTTTTAGTGTTTGAACCGTGGATTGAATTTACATTTTTAGCACTATTTTGTCCTTCTGGTTTAACATAAACCACTAAATAATCCGGGTATAACACTGATACATTATACTAATATATATATATATATATATATATAATCTATTAAATGCCAATTGGTGTTGTTGGTGATGGTTCGTCGCTCTCCTGCAGATCATCTGATCGCTCGTCAATGGTCAGGATCGAGGCGGTGATATTCTTGTAATACACATGCATCTCTAGGGACTAGGTCGATCTTACATCCAACAACCACCACGTTTGTTGCTATGTCCCTTGTTTTTCTCAACTAATTCGTACAAGTCTCTCTTATCTAATCTTCTCTAACTAACTTCTAATGTCTCTGTTTTTCTCAACTAACTCGCATATATCTCTTCTCTAACTAACTCCCAATGTCCCTATTTTTCTCAACTAACTTCACAAATCTCTCTTCTCTAATCTCTTCTCTAACTAACTCCTAACGTCCCCCATTTTTTTCGACTAACTTGAACAAATTTCTCTTTTCTAATCTCTTCTCTAACTAACTCCTAATACAACTCAATTTCAGAAAAAGAACACTGAAACTCACCCCAACCCGTGTTCTCTCTCCTCTCGTCTCACCCTACCTCCCCTCCTAGGCGGGATGCCCTCAACCAAGGGGAGGAGGAGGAGCTCAGTTAGGGGAAGGAGAAGAGGGGGGAAGGGAAGGAGGGCAAGGAGGAGGAGGAGAAGGAAGAAGAAGAAGAAGAAGAAGAAGAAGAAGAAGAAGAAGAAGAAGGGAGGAAGAAGCTGATCCCGCCCCTTGCCGTGCTGCCACCGCCCGGCCGAGCCACCTCCTCTCCAGCCGAGCAGTTGGTAGTGATGGTTATGGTAATGGTACTTCTCCCTTTTCTCAACTAACTTGCACAAATCTCTCTTTTCTAACTAACTCTGAATCCAACTCAATTTCAAAAAAAAACCCATCCCAACCCGTGCTCTCTCTTTCTCCTTTGAGGTGTGTATGCATAGCTATAGCTCTACCAACGGTGGTGCACGACAGTGGCGGCACGGAAAGGGGCAGTAGCGGCTTGGAGGGGGTGAGATGAGAGGAGAGAGAGCACATGTTGGGTGGGTTTTTATGTTTTCATTTTCCAAATTGAGTTGGATTAAGAGATAAGTGAAATCCGGCAGCTCTATATTGATTGGGCTCTCCAAAATTTGTTTAAACTCCGATTTGAACAAACTTATAGTCTATCTTGATCATTTATCCCTTCTTTTGGATTTTGGTCAACCTTGATTTTTAAGAACTCGAACCTTTCTTTAATTAATTCCACAGTGTTACAGCTGGAGGCGATGGGAAATATGACGGAGATCCTACCAAAGGTGGACAAGGCACATGCATAAGGGTAGAACGATGGCGATTGGATCGAAATGACGACAGAGCTAAGAAACGGCAAAGTCAGTGGCAAAACTAAAGGAATGACGAAGAAAGAGGAAGGGAGAAACATACGTGATCGCTAGAGAGGAAATGCTGTGGAAAAAAGATGCCGGCGATTATTGTGAAAAAGTACACATGTGTCACTTTTAACAAGATGTTCACAAAATGAAACGACTCTTTTATCAACTAATGACTTTAGATATCTCTCTTATATTCCGTTGCAATGCACGGGTACCTTACTAGTAGGAGGAATACGGTAAGAAGAGAGAGATGAAGACGATGGTGAATGACTTAGAGTGACTTCAATATGGACCGACTATAATTTGTTTATCTACCAACTTTTATGTTATGATGATGTGATTGTAACGTGGCAGATATAAAGCTTAAAACAATTTTAGAATGGACCATGTTGACTTAGTCAATGGGTTATATCGACGGTCAGAGTGAACAAAACGAGTGTTGGACATCAAATAACTAAGAAACACACAAATATATACACTCAAAAATTCCGGATCTAAGTTATCTGGACGTACGAGCTTAAGAACCTCTGTGCATTTTACTCAACAAGAGTCATGGATAACATGATACCAAGGCGATTCACGGAGTGTTAAGCACATTTGGGATTTCGATCTTCATACACGATGTCTCCGATATACGGATTTCTCAGTGCCAGTTTAGTAGGATCGATTGATTCACGCAATCACGTTTGCAACATCACTTTCTAGAAAGTCAAGAGTCAACACGCAGGAACCTCGTGAAGAAGCGATCCTCCGGGGTGGATCCAAGACTAGGGTCCACGTCGTGTCCTCAACTCAAAGATCAAACTACCTTCCAGGGTGCAGAGCGCAAAAATGAGGGGCGAAGTAAACGCAATTTCATAAAACTTTCCACTCTCTGACCGTTGCCTTTGCGTTACCTTCCCCGTCGCCTCCTCCTCCCCGTCTCGTCGCCGCCGGCGACTGCTCCTCCGCCGCTGCGCTCGCCTCAACCATCACCACCTCCTCCTCGAACCAGGTAAGCATCCAGTGACATCTCCCCGCCCCCGCCCGCCCGCCCGCCCGCCCCCCCGCCTCCACTAGTGTTATTCATGGCGTGGATCTGGATCCGAGGCTGGGGTGTGGCCGTGTGGGGAGTGCTTCGGCGTAGCTCTGAACCCTAGATCTCACCGTGCCTTCTTTCTGTGTACGCTGCAGCTTCTCTGCGGGATGGAGAATGGGGAGATCGAGGGAGCCGATGACGGGCTGCCGGTGCCAGCGCCGCCGAACGGGCGGCGGTACAGGCCGGTGGGTTCGGAGGACCGCGCCGTCATCCAGATGACCTCCATGGAGGCCGGTTCCTCCACCTCCGCCACTGCCGCCGATTCCGTGACGCCCCAGCCGCCAAGGTGAAACAGGCTTCGCGAGCATTTTTTGCTTTTGTTTCATACTCAGCCAGTATAGGGGTTTCGGTCGATTAGAGATTGTAGTTGTGCACGAATTTCTAGCATAGTTGCTGCAAATTGGCATGTGCATTGTCTTGACCGTGCGTTAGTAAGCCAAATCGAGTGCTCAACTGACCTATTCGGAGGGTAGTCTTGGTGTTAGGAACTTAGGTATGTTGGAATGCATTTTTTGTGTTTTTCCAGTGCTCATTTGGGAATAGTAATTACTAGTCGCAACCCCTCCTCCCCTCCCTCCCTCGGGGGCCCCCAGAGGGCATATGATCATTTGGCTCACCAAGGTTGGTGCGTATGATCCAAGGATTGCTCAATTTGGGGCATGTAGTCAAGGACCACTTAACTTCAGGTTATATGATCAATTTTCCCTTCATTTTAAACTACATATTGGTGGTGGACTGTTGGAGAGCTGGCACTTCTATTTAAGGCTTATAGCCTTTTGCAATGGCTGCTTTCATTTAGAGCTCAGGACATTAGGAGCAAGGTTGTGAAATTCACATGATTTCCGTTTTGTTTGTAGGATGCATGTAACTGTAATGCCATCATCAACACCTTTGAAATTTGGTGATGATATTGATATATGGTTGTCTCTTTGGTTTTTGAATGGTTGTGAAGTTGTTTTTGAGCTCAAGTTATAAACTAATACCTGTTTCTGTTGAAATAGTCGGGACTAGTCATGATGCTGGCTATTTTTTATTGATACAATGCTTAAATTCTTGGTGACGTTTAGAGTACAAGCTAATTTCTCTTGTCATATGATATTTCGTTTGTAGTCATATCGATCTTTCATGTCGAGCTACTATACATATTTCTATGGTTGCAAGTTCTGTAGTTATAATGTTAGCCTGCCACATATGTTAATACTTGAAGCGGATAATGTTTATTCCTTTCTGCTATCAATTCTTATTCTCGAGCTTGGTAGTTTGGTTAGGAAGGGGTTGCCATATGGCATATGCTCTCAACTTTGCTTGATTTGAAGAAATGGATACTACTTGACGTTAGTTATTTGCTTCATGAATATGTCCATCTTTTTGTTGCACCTACTGGCTTCCCCGCGTCATGTGCTATTTTGGTTTGCATATTTCATGAGACAGAATTGGACATATTTCTACAGTAAAATTCCTTTCATTTGTTTCTTTTGATGGTCATTAACAAGAGGATTTGGAGGAACACAAATTGTCCAGCTGCGACTTGTATAAACTCATGTTTTTTATTATATATAGGAACCTTAAGCCTGGTGCTAATCTAACTATTGATCCAAGGATTCAAGAAGGTTCTGATGATCATGTGACATCTAGTGGATCTCAAGGGGATTCAAAGCTAGAGCTTTTTGGTTTTGACTCACTTGTAAATATTTTGGGCCTTAAGAGGTACGTGACATCACTCTATGTTTTTATTTAGGTTAACTAAAACTTGAGGTTCGTCTCCTTTTGTTAAGCGCACATTGTTTTTGAATAGTATTAAGTATGTGCTGTCCAAGAAATAGTTTGAATTATTGAGTTTACTTTATGACATCAGCATCTGATTGAATCTGAACAGCATGACAGGAGAACAGATTCAGGCCCCTTCTAGTCCTAGGGATGGAGAGGATGTGGCAATTACCAATGGACGTCCGAAGGTTATCTTCAGTTCCAACATTTAGGATGAGTGCAATCTGTTTTGTACTTCATCACACTTTTCCTAGTCAATGCTGAATAACTGGGAATTATATACTTACTTAGTAGTATTGGAGATAGTATACATGGCATATGGTTTTAGATATTGTTCAGAGTTTAGAACTTGAACTCCACTCACTTGTTGCTGCCTTCACCTATCGAATTCGACAGTTTGTTGCATGTCTAAATCACTGAAGAATAAATCAGTTGCTAATTTGTACATCTGAGTTTGCTGGGAATATCAATAGGTTCATGCGTGATCTCCAAAGTTTGTTTAGTCTTTAATTGATTTTAATTGACCAGTCTATTTATTTTTCTGTTTATTTGGTCTATGCCATTTAGATTTATGAATATGAATATCTATAAAAGCTATATTACTGATCCCATTACTTTTATTGGGTTCGCAGGAAACTGGACCTAAGTTTGGTACCATGATGGGTGTCTTTGTGCCATGCTTGCAGAATATCTTGGGAATCATTTATTATATCCGTTTCACCTGGTAAAGTATTTAGTATTATGTGCACTTGTTTTTGCTACTGTCCATCAACTATTAATTCCTATTTGGTTCCTGCAAAATAAATTTTATATGCTGCCATGCTGGTCACCATAGTGTTACTGTCATTCTGTTGGCAGAGGGCCACCTGTAATATTTTTGTTCCTTTTTTGGAGGGAAAGTAATGTTTCTATTCCTGCTTGTATGAGTTTTCCGATAGTAGAAACCAAGTGTAAAAAAGTAACTATAAAGTATGTAAAGGTGTGGTATTGATATCCAGTGTTGACATATTCGACTACAATTGAAGTATTAATCCTTTGGTACCTTGGTGCACTTTTGTACCCTCGTTAGAAGTGGTATTTCAGAAATCGTTATGCATGTCTCTCTTGACGGTCTTAATACACTTTGGGTTATTGAACACTGACCAATATGTGTTTCGTTTCTGTAGGATTGTAGGTATGGCAGGCATATGGCAGTCGCTTGTTTTAGTCTCATTCTGTGGTGCATGCACATTTTAACTGGATTATCATTAAGTGCCATTGCAACGAATGGAGCAATGAAGGTATGCTGAAACATTAGAACTACTGGCGACAAGTTTACGAAATAGGGTTGATACTAGATATACCTTTTTCGTGGTTGATTGCTGGTAGATATGGTCAAAATCCCCTCTGTAGAGTCAAATTCGATCTAGATTCATTGCTGGGAATACTTTGAGAGCTTGTTTAATGTTCGGTGCTGCTACTTAAATACCAATTAACTGATTTAATTTTGTATAATCCATAGGGTGGTGGGCCATATTATCTCATTGGTCGTGCGCTTGGTCCTGAAGTTGGAGTTAGTATTGGATTATGTTTCTTCCTTGGAATGCAGTTGCTGGATCCATGTAAGTATACACTGCAATAGCCAAGTACTTGAGGATCTCCTTTTTGATTTTTTTTTATTTTCTGCTTGCTCGAAGACGAAGTTATTATGATATCATGCATTTTTCTACACCTGCTGCTTGGAACTTGGCATCACTTATCCATGTGAATTATTCTTCTAGTTAGTATGTGATGGAAGGAATGTTCTATGGTAGAATATGAAATGGTGAAATGAAAGGATTTTGTGCTCTATTTGGATGTTTGTTGGCCTTGCCTGCTACCAATGAATGATTGTTTGCAAATTTTGACTATTTATAAAACCTCTATACATGTCTTCAGTTAAACCATTATGTAAGAAAGAAAATTGTCTGGATGCGAGATAGATGAGGAAATAATGATAGAATACAAGTGAATGGGTAATACAACTCTAATCTCTTATGCCCATTGGAATTTCAAATGATACAATTTTTCACTAGTTGTTACTTGTTAGTGTAGCATGCATACATGCATGGGTGTTGCTCCCGTCCTGCCTTCCAAACTTATCTGTCGTTTCAGGTATGTGTTGGGTGCTGTAGAAACCTTTTTGGACGCTGTTCCTTCTGCTGGATTTTTTCAAGGTAAGTTACTAGTGATACTAGTAAGTTTATTTATCTTTGCAAGTGCCAAGTAGAAATGTTGAACTATTTCCAAATATCGCAAGTGTAGGCCCTGTACTTTAGACCTCTTGTTAGGACATAAAGAATGTCTATATTTACTTTAATTTGCATTGCTGGCTGCATGGGAACATGGTCTGTGAGAAATTAAGAAAAGGATGCAGGGCTATACTAAACACACTTAATAATTTTCTCAACTTGTAATGTTTGTTTCGATTTTTATTTGGACTAACTTGTAGCTGTTTTAAAATACAGAGAGTGTAACGGTGGTCAATAATACATTATTAAACGGTACAGCAACAGCTGGCACAGCAACTATATCAACACCCAGCTTGCATGACCTTCAAGTATATGGTGTTATTGTGACCATACTGCTCTGCTTTATTGTGTTTGGTGGTGTCAAAATCATCAACAAGGTTGCACCTGCCTTCTTAATACCAGTGCTCTTTTCACTCTTGTGCATTTATCTTGGTGTTTTCATTGCACCAAGGCACAATGCTCCAAGTAAGTATCATTGGCTTATATGTTGGATCTTCATCATTATGCGCTCATTGTAATGTCAGCTTTCCTACCCAGAGGGAATCACTGGGTTGGGTATAACCACATTCAGAGACAACTGGGGTTCAGAATATCAACGTACAAACAATGCTGGAGTTCCTGATCCAAATGGTTCTATATATTGGGATTTCAAGTAAGTTGTAATATCTCTATACACTTGAAAACTCTATCACCATTCCATGTAAATTTATTAGGAAACTTAAGCATGCTCCAGTCATTTTACACAATTTGGAAACAACATACTCCCTAGATTATGGATCACTTTTCACTTGACCCTATTAACTTTGACGAATCATGGCAATGACCCCTTGTCCCATTATTTGCTGTTAATACGGATTTACGGACAGAGGTAAACCTTTGAAACCCATGTGTCATTGACTCGCCCTGGAGGACTTCCATCCCCAATGCCTATGCAGAGTGATTCCTCCACTTCGTGAATGATCCCATGCATCCCTCTGCTTCCTCAGACACAACATTTTTGTATTTGATTTGAGAAAAGAAGGGGGAACCCCCATTATTTGAAACCACCAGTTTTCCAGAGTTCAAAACAGAAAGTAAACATCACCATATCCGTCTTACATTGGTTGCCATCCCAACCAACCTAACAAGCTAGATGACAGGCAGATCAACCTAGGGTACCAAGCGATCATCTAGCTGATCAAAAGTGTCCTCAGTTACACCGTGACCGACCTTGGCACACATCACTGTTGCAATCTCGGCATCAAGTGGCAAGGGGTGTTTGGTGGGAATATATGTTCCAAACTAATGGAGTAAATAAACAAAGTGAGGAGTCACTGCAGCAATTGGTTCAAGCTCCTAGAGTGGTTTTTTCATGACCTCAGAATTTCTATAAAACATACCATATATGTAATAGTGGAGCATGAGTTTCCTCACAAGTATGTTAATTTACATTTTTAGTAAATTGCAACATGTGTCCCTAAACTTTACTAGTGTTTCGGTTAAGTTTCTATACTTCTAAGATAGCTTAATAGGTTCCTAAAACTAGTCATGCATGCCCTACTGACAGGATTAGTTGACCCGGAGTCGTGGACAACAAATTCCGTTAAGAGGGGTGACATGGTAAACACTTGCTGCATGGTTTGTCTTGTTCCTGGTAAACACATGACCTGATGGGTGCATCCATAGGAACCATAATACCAACATTAACCCTAGTTGTTCAGACCTGAACAGCAAATTTCCAATCTATATGACTGGATAGTTTCTAGCCAGAAAAAGTTCATCAGGACTCCTAGCCCTTTACACGTGCCCCCGTCCACATCAGCAACTTCCTTTCAGTCACAGGCTGTTGGAACTATTTGACTAAGGGTGACATGATTAGGGACTTTCCAAGCTAATAGGGACCTAAGTGAAACTTCTGCATAAGTTTAGCTGACCTGCAGTGCAATTTATTCATTTCTTTATGTGTGTGCAAATGCAACTTGCTAAGATTCTTTTACATACTTTTCAGTGCTTTGGTAGGCCTCTTTTTTCCAGCAGTCACTGGAATTATGGCTGGTTCAAACCGATCTGCTTCACTGAAAGATACACAACGTTCAATACCAGTTGGAACATTATCTGCAACTCTTACAACAACTGCCATGTACTTGTTTTCTGTGCTTCTATTTGGAGCCTTGTCCACAAGAGAAGAGCTTCTAACTGATAGGTGAGTGCTTTTTAGTGCTGCACGTTATCAGTGCTCCCACTTTACGGTTGTAGATAATGTGTGTTATCTAGGTACATTTGACTTCTGTGTTTATGATGCTGTCAGGGCATGATTATATGTCTTATCGGTTTTATCCATTCATTCTGCCCTACTGGATTTGATGGCCACAAGGAAAAATGTTGGCCTTATTATGCAATTGTCCGATCAGTAGAGAAATATTGATCCATTACTTTGATTACGGTCTCACTGCCACAGCTATTCTGCTGGCTGTTATGGGAATTGGGCACATCAAGTTTTTTCTTGTTAGTGCGTCTTCCCTGTATTGGTAGGTCCTGTTTGAGGGTACACACTTGATGCTTTTATGATCAGAACAATTTATTTGCTTTTCTCTCATCTGGAGCTAACAGAAAGTAGCAGCAGCATATGTGCTTGTGGCTATCTACATTATATGGTAAAATTTTAATGTTTGTATGACCTAAATAAGTGTTACATCTTATTTTATTTGAAATTTTAATGTTTGTATGACCTAAATAAGTGTTACATCTTATTTTATTTGTTCATTCTGTTATTGAACAACTACATTCCAACAGCATGACTGTAGACTACAGTTAAATTATGGCTTAGTCCCATAAGCTGCTACACTAGTTCTGATTTATCATGTGGTCAGCTTATACATATCTGTAATACTTCCAGGCTTCTTACTGCTACAGTGGGCGTGGCCTGCTCCAGCAGTGATCTACATTGGTATTATTCTGTCCACTTTAGGTGCAGCGCTGCAGAGTTTGACAGGGGCTCCAAGGTTGCTTGCAGCAATAGCAAATGATGACATCCTTCCAGTCCTTAATTACTTTAAGGTTTCTGAAGGAGCTGAGCCTCACGCAGCCACTTTATTCACAGCATTAATCTGTATTGGATGTGTGATTATTGGGAACTTGGATTTAATTACACCCACTATTACGATGTTTTTCCTTCTGTGCTATGCTGGTGTGAACCTGTCATGCTTTCTGCTTGACCTACTTGATGCTCCTAGTTGGCGCCCTCGATGGAAATTTCACCATTGGAGTCTTTCACTTGTTGGTGCATTGCTTTGTGTTGGTATGCCTCTTGACTCTTACCATCTTATTTTGTCATCATGACATCGGCCATAAGCTGCCTGTAATACTTTTACTCAATATTGGTTTATGTACTTTGAGATGTATACTTGACTTAGAAATTATTTTGATTGAAGACTTTATACATACAGCTTAACTAAAATGCACCTTTAAATTGTGTTTATAATATTGCCTTCCACTTACATGGATGTTTCTCTCGATTTTCAGTTATCATGTTTTTGATATCTTGGTCTTTCACTGTTGTCTCCCTTGCCCTAGCAAGCCTCATCTATTACTATGTGAGCATAAAAGGCAAGGCTGGAGACTGGGGAGATGGGTTCAAGAGTGCGTACTTTCAGTTAGCACTGCGAAGTCTCAGATCGCTAGGAGGTATGACTTTCTGCATGGCAATAAATTGTAAAATAATTGAAACTATATAAACTCCCATTATTCTAATGATCACTATTGTTCTCGCAGCAAACCAAGTTCATCCTAAGAATTGGTACCCCATTCCTCTGATATTATGCCGCCCTTGGGGTAAACTTCCAGAAAATGTCCCTTGTCATCCAAAACTTGCAGATTTTGCCAATTGTATGAAGAAGAAGGGCCGTGGTATGTCAATTTTTGTCTCGACAATTGACGGGGATTATCATGAACTGGCTGAGGACGCTAAGACTGCCTGTCATCAGCTGGAAGCATACATTGAGTACAAACGCTGTGAGGGTGTTGCTGAGATCATTGTAGCACCTTCAATGTCTGAGGGCTTCCGCAGTATTGTTCAGACGATGGGCCTAGGTAACTTGAAGCCAAATATTGTTGTGATGCGGTACCCTGAGATCTGGCGTCGTGAGAATCTGACAGAGATACCATCAACATTTGTCAGTATAATAAATGATTGCATTATTGCTAACAAGGCAGTTGTGATTGTGAAGGGCCTTGATGAGTGGCCTAATGAGTTTCAGAGACAGTATGGGACTATTGATCTCTACTGGATTGTGAGAGATGGAGGATTGATGCTTCTTCTGTCTCAGCTCCTGCTCACGAAAGCGACCTTTGAAAGCTGTAAGTTCCAAGTCTTCTGCATAGCTGAAGAGGACACTGATGCTGAGGAGTTGAAGGCTGACGTAAAAAAGTTCTTGTATGATCTTAGGATGCATGCTGAGGTCATCGTTGTGACTATGAAGTCATGGGAATCACACATGGAGAGTAGTAGCAGTGGTGCTCAGCTGGATGATTCCCAAGAGGCTTACACAAGTGCACAGCAAAGGATCAGCACATACCTTTCTGAGATGAAGGAAACCACACAAAGAGAAGGGCGGCCGCTCATGGAGGATGGGAAGCAAGTTGTTGTGAACGAACAAAAGGTTGATAAATTCCTCTATACAATGTTGAAGTTAAACTCCACGATACTCAGGTACTCCAGAATGTCAGCTGTGGTGCTAGTGAGCCTCCCTCCCCCGCCACTAAATCACCCTGCATATTTCTACATGGAGTACATGGATCTGCTTGTAGAGAACGTCCCACGCATGTTGATAGTTAGGGGATACAGAAGAGATGTTGTCACATTTTTCACATGATTAGATATATACCTTTGGAGACCTAATCACCATTTGGTGGTTGTACCATCATAGCAGAATGGATAAGCAGATTTTGTGCGGATTCTACCACCGAAATCAGAAGCCTTCTCCTTGAAGGCTACCTTGAGAGGAGAATTGTGCGGCTGTTATTATCATATTGGGTACGTAAACTATAGAATATAGTATCATTCTTTTTCTGTATTGAACAGATGAATACTTTAATCGTTACAAATTTTGTAGTCATGTTCTCACAGTTTTGGAAACATAATGCTTCCCCTTTTCACCGAAACAGTAGCAGTAGTGATCCTATTGGTGTTATTTTGTTTTTCCATCATTTGTATACGTCCGACATACTGCAACCAGTTGATGAAAAGAGCAATACTGCAGAAGCCATGATCATGGGCTATAATTAGAGAATATATCGTTGGCATGTTGTTGTTAACCCACGACGTTAATGGTGATGTTTTACAGGATTTATTTTGATTACATTGCGCTGCTGTTGTCCTTTGCACAAGTCTCCCAAGTTCTTGCGAATGCAGAGTTTTCATCAAGTTTATTAGCTTGTAGTTTTACGGTGGGGTACTTGGGATTTTTTTTCCTGTTATTACGTGTTTTTATCTAGTACTGAGATATGATCCCAGCATGTCTATATGTTTGTACTGGTTTAGACGTCTACCTATCATTGGGATGATACGCTGTACTGCTACTTGATTGAATTGCACGATGACAGTGTTGATAGTTTTTTCCGAGGTTTGATCCCGCAATTTGTCGGCTGCGAGCGCTAAGATAACTGCCCTAGCCAACCCTTCTTACTCTGGATTATTTGCCTTAGGAAGTGGGTAGGGGAGTGGACTCACCCTTGGGTTTAAATTCTCATAGACTCGAATTTGTATTTATGTTTCTTCTCATGTAGTTCCTCCTACATGTTCCTTCATTTTTTCTTTAAGAAATATAGATTAGTTGCCTTTCCTCGCTGCAGAGGCTCCAGAAAATAGCCGACTGTGTGAACGCAAGTCGACGCTCCGTATCAAAGTAGGAGAGGAATCGAAGGCTTTCGAATGTCCCGCTAGAAGTAGAAACTTCTTTCCACTTCTTTTGAAATGAAAAGACCTTGCATTAACTAAATAATATCGCTCACTACCAAAGAGGTAATTTTAGAAAGACTTAGATGACATAATTAGAAGTATACCTACTAATGAGAAACTCTTCATAAGAGGAGATCTCAATGGCTATATAGGTACATCAAATGTGGGGTTTAAAGGGGTGCATGGGGTTTTAGGTATGATGATAGAAACCAAGAGGACAAGGACATCTTAGAATTTGCTCTAACTTACGACCTGATGGTAGCTAACATATTTTTTTAGAAAAAGACAATCACATTTAATGACCTTTAATAGTGCTCAGCACTCCAGCCAAATTGATTTTGTCCTTATCAAGCGAGTGGATAGATGGACTTGTGAAGATTGCAAGGTGATACCTGGAGAGTGTGTTGTCCCACAACATAATCTGGTGGTGGCTGATTTTTGCTTTCATTTATACGTTCGTCGGGACAAAGGTGCAAAAATCACGAGAATAAAGTGGTGAAAGCTCAAAGGGGAAGCACAACAGATTTTTAAGGATGGGATGATTGTAGGAGGACCATGGAACGAAGAGGAAGACACGAATAGCATATGTGTGAAGATGACAACTTGCATTCGAAGGGCGGCTAGAGAGGTGCTTGGAATGACCAAATGAAAGAAATGCGAATCTAGAGACACCTGGTGGTGGAATGAGAATGTCCAAAAGGCTATCAAGGAGAAGAAAGAATGCTACAAGCGCTGACATCACGACAGAAGCACAAACAACATGGAGAAGTACAAAGATGCCAAGAAGAAAGCAAGGCGAGCTGTGAGTGAAGCAAGGGGGCAGGCTTATGACGAGCTATACCAGTGATTAGATACAAAGAAAGGTGAAAATGATGTCTACAAGATGGCTAAAATTCGCGAGAAGAAGACGAGGGACTTCAACTAAGTTAAATGCACCAAGGACGAGGCAAATTGACTTCTAGTGAAAGACGAGGAGATCAAGAACAGATGGAGAGATTATTTTGACGAACTGTTCAACGGTGGGAATGAGAGCACTATGTTTGAGTTAGACGTCTCCTTTGATGACACCAACAAGCGTTTCGTGCGGAGGATCCAGGGGTTCGAGGTTAAGGAGGCTCTAAAAAGGATGAAATGAGGGAAGATGTTGGGCCATGGTGATATACCTATTGAGGTGTGAAGATTCTTTTGAAACATAGCAGCAATATGGTTAACTAAGCTATTCAACTGCATTTTCGATCAAACAAGATGCCCGAAGAGTGGAGAAAAAGTATATTAGTACATATCTTCAAAAATAAAGGAGATATTCAAAGTTGTACTAATTACCGAGGAATTAAGCTTATGAGTCATACTATAAAGCTATGGGAGAGAGTGATTGAGCATTGACTAAGAACAGTGACGACCGTCACAAAAAAATAAATTTCAATTTATAACCAGAAGATCGACCATAGAGGTGATTTTCTTGCTATGTCAGCTTGTGGAGAGATATGTGGAGCAGAAGAAGGATTTACATATAGTATTTATTGACTTAGAGAAGGCGTATGACAAAATACCAAGAGCAGTCATGTGATGGGCACAAGAAAAACATAAAGTCCCAACAAAGTACGTTACCCTCATCAATAATATGTACGATAACGTTGTGACAAGTGTTTGAACTTGTAACAGTGAGACCGATACCTTCCCAATTAAGATAGGACTACATCAAGGGTCAGCCTTGAGCCTATATCTTTTTGCCTTAGTGATGGATGAGGTCACGAGAGATATATAAAAAGATATTCCTTGGTGCATGCTCTTTGCTGATGATGTGGTGCTAGTAGACGAGTAGGATAGGCATTAATAGGAAATTAGAGCTGAGGAGATAGACTTTAGAATCGAAAAGATTTAGGCTTAGTAGAACCAAAATCGACTATATGAGGTGCAATTTTAGTGGTGTTAGGTGTGAGGAGGAAGATGTTAGTCTAGAATTGCAAATAGTGCCTAAGAAAGACACTTTTCAATACATGGGATCAATGCTACTAAGCAATGGTGATATTAATGAGGATGTTAACCACATAATCAAAATGGGTTGGATAAAATGGCGGCAAGCTTCTGGCATCCTTTGTGATAAAAAGATCCCACAGAAGCTAAAAAGTAAGTTCTATAGGATAGCGATTAGACCTGCAATGTTGTATGGAGTAGAATATTGGCCCACTAAAAAACAACACATCCAGTAGATAAGTGTCACATAGATGCGTATGCTACGGCGGATCTGTGATCATACAAGAAAGGATCGAATTCGGAATGAGGATATACATGATAGGGTACGGGTGGCACCGATTGAAAAGAAACTTATTCAATACTGACTAAGATGGTTTGGACATATTCAACACAGGCCTCCAGAAGCGTCGGTGCATAGCGGTATTTTAAGATCAATCAACGATACTAGGAGGGGCAGGGGGCGACCAAAGTTGACATGGGAGGAGGCAATAGAAAAAGACTTAAAAGATTTGAATGTATCCAAGGATCTGTCTCTAAATAGGACTGCATGGAAATTAGCGATCCACATGTCTGAACCATAATTTTCCTTTCAAGCCTTTTTTCCTTTACCTTTTGACTCTTACAATTTTTATTGGGTATCTCTAGTCTACCCCAACTTGCTCGAGACAAAAGGTTTAGTAGTTGTTGTTGTAATAGAAGAGTCGCTTTTGGTTTATGTGTATATGGCCATTTGGACATTTTTTCTACGGGACAATACCAGATATTTGGTTGTACATTCCGATGTATGGGCATACTAATTAGTTTATTGTATCAAATGCATGATATCTTTCAAATTTTGGAACTCAAAACGGGGGGAGTACACCAATATCAGACTAGGGGTCCATCCTCGAAAAACAAGCAAAACACATTACACAAAGAAAATACGTAAAGATTACTCTTTAATCTGACAAAGAGAAACACTGTGGTCCGTCAGTTGCCTTCCATAAGAGGTTTCTGTTTGTTGAAAAAGAAGCTCCTTGAGTCATCTCCACTAGGGCGACTCCAAAGTCTAAACCTTAGTTGCCGTCACCCCTCCCTATGTTCGCCTTCCTCGCCACCGCCACGGCCATGAGGGCCGTGGCAATGATGAGGCCTTCCCTCGACTAGTCCTAGCGGCATGGTGGAGTCCACAACCCACTTGGTGCTTGGCGTTTGGCTCCCGGAGGAGATCAGCAAGCTGTGGACAGCGTGATCTATGAGTTGTGATGCGCTGGTGCATGGATTTTTGTGCGATGGCGTGTAGGAGTGGCGGTGATGCCCGTAGTTTTCAGCGATTGTGAGGAGGCGACTACGCGGGTGAATACCTTCACGTCTGGTCAGGCCGGTTGGTCGGCAGTGCATCAGGGTGGCTTGGCAGCTGCGGATTGATCGCGTACAGATGTCCCGTGATCGGCCCAGTTGGTGGAGATTGCGATGGTTTGGCGATTGTGGCAAGCGGCTTGGGCGACTGGATAGGTTCGGGTCTTCTAGATCTACGTGAGCTGCTCTATGTGTCTTTTCGTGATCGGCCCAATTGGTGGAGATTGGTGATGGTTCGACAGTTGTGGCAAGCAGCTTGGGCGGTTACATAGGTCTTCCGGATCTACACGAGCTACTCTGTGTGTTGTCATCTTGATTCAGTGTAGATGTTGACAATTCCTACGATGCAACAGCTTCCCTCTTTGATGTGTCTTATTTGTGACGCTATTTCAACGCATTCGGATTCTTGAAGGCCGATCCTGGCTTCGGATGTGCCGTCGGTATGCGTTTTTGGATGGTGATCTAGCCTTATCAGCTGGATCCAGCAAAGTATCTTGAGATGCGTGGTCTTGGAGAACTGGTACCTTTGTGTGAGGGTGAAAGCCCCTGCTCTGGCCTAAGTTGGTTGGAGTTGGCAACGACGCGTCGTTGTCTTTTTAAAGGTGTTGTCTTGGAGCATAGGTACTTGTTTTCTGGGATGAAAACCCATGACCAGACCTTAATTGGTTGGATTGGAAAACGACGATGTGTTGTACCCTTTCTTGAGGGAGTCATTATGAATTTATCATTTTCGATCCTTTGTTGCGCAACTGCAATTCATGTGTGGACGATCATCAGGTTGATTTCAAAGATAAGACTGTGGTTTTATCTTTTGGCTAACCTTCGTTTGACTAATTGTTTGTTGCTATTGGTTTTCGGCCGTTCTTTGTAAATCGCTTCTAGCTACATGCCGCCAAGAGTTCAAATCTTCGCATGGAGATTGCTTAGGAATGCTCTTCCTTCAGGCCAAAGAGCTTCATCAAGATCATCTCACATTGACAAAAACTGCAAAAGATGTAGGCAGGTAGAAACAGATTTTCATTTATTCTTTGCTTGCACTTTTGCCCGAGCAGTATGGTATATATCTACTCTAGGTCTTCGAACAGATGGTCTTATAGACATGGGGAGAACTACAGTTCAGGAGGCTTTACAGAAATTTTTGCC
The DNA here is from genome assembly GCA_019208055.1 of Stipa capillata. Taxonomy (NCBI): domain Eukaryota; kingdom Viridiplantae; phylum Streptophyta; class Magnoliopsida; order Poales; family Poaceae; genus Stipa; species Stipa capillata. The sequence continues at coordinate 65,263 of JAGXJF010003849.1, forward strand.
ACATATATGAAACTAATACAGTATCAAAAGTCTTTCTCATCCTTTGGGGTATTTGGAAGGCAAGAAATGACTTTCTATTCAACTCGAAGGACTGGCAGGTAATACAAGTACATCATATGGCCAAAGCGCTCCTTGCTGCGCAAGAAGAAGAGATTTAAGTTTTTGTAACAGGTGCAGCTACAGACCACGAGTGCAAAGCAGGATTGGGTATCTTCATCAACCCTCCGAAAAGTGCAACTTATAGGGCAATACTAGCAGCAGCAACGGCTACAGCTTCTTCTGTTCTGCAGGCTGAAGCAAAAGCAATGGAGGTGGCCACTCAAATTGTCAAGCAGCTGGGAATCCAGAACTCCAACTTTCTTACAGATAACCAAACCTTGGCGGATGCACTGAACTCCAGAAATATTCAGGAGAACCCAGGACATTGGAGCATCAGACCAACCTTAAGCAAGATTATAAATAGAATGGAAGATGAGAATTGTAGATTTTATAAAATCAGGAGAGAAAGTAACATAATGGCTCACAAGCAAGCTCAGCAAGCCTATAACCTTCATGATGTAGGCTCTATAGTTTTCACTTGTTCAGGATTTAGTCATAGCCCTCAAGAGTGTCCTTTGAGAGAACAAGTGAGCTCTCTAAATGTGCAAGATAGCACATTGTAGTTACTGACTTGTTTACTATAAATATAGTTCCTAAAGTTTCAAAAAAGTAAATCGTTTCTAGCTGATGGTGGTGTAATCACTGTGTGCATACTGTAGATTCCGGAAGTTATGCTTCTATTTATCTAAAATAAAAAACGCAAAACTAGAACACATATTGATGCGGGATTGACGTTATGGAGCTGGGCTGCAGAATGTCGTTTCCCTGAAACGTAGTCCTTCACTAGTCACTACGGCCTGTGTGGGCTGGGAAAGGACGAAATCCCGGCCCATCCACCCCTTAGTCTATATAGCCCGATCCCCCAGAGCAGGCTGCCGCTCCAAACCCTAGCCCTTCTTCCGCCGCCGCCGACGCATCACCGGTAAGAGCCAGCATCTTCTCCTCCCATCTCCTCGCGCTCCCGCTCAAACCCCTCCTCTTCTGATTCGTTCGCCCCGTTCCTTTTCCTCTTGTTAGCAGCAGCAGCGATCGGAGATGGCCAAGTCGAAGAACCACACGGCGCACAACCAGTCGTACAAGGCGCACAGGAACGGCATCAAGAAGCCGAAGCGCCATCGCCAGACATCTACCAAAGGGGTAGGTTCCTGCTTTTGCCCGCAATCTCCAAGATCCGAAACTACCTGCTACTTGCAGCCTCCCTCTAAATCTGTGGTTAGGTACTTGTTAGTTAAGATTTGCTCTTGTTATCAAGGATAAGTGTTTGGAGTGCAAACTTTATCACAGCCATGACTGCTTTTTTCATGCTAGAAATGCAATGGTATTGTGGACAAGGGGAAGTGCAACTATAAAGTTTAATGTAACACTGTTGCTGGATGCTTATTTTTTACTTTCTTATATATTCTAGTGCCTAGGATAATCGTTGTTAAAATTTGCCATTCCAATGGATAAGTATTAGGCCCAGTTGTTAGGGCTATGTCAAATTGTGCCATTGTTGCCTGGATGATACTATATTATGTGCAAATTGCTAGGTGCCCTAGTTTTCTCTCGTGGTTGAGTTATATCGATAAAACGTGATGTGGGCAAGCACTGTGGTACCCACTCAGCCTTGTGCGCATATGGCTTTAGAATATGGATGTGTTAGTATGAGGATCCATATTGCTTACTTTCTTTGATTTATCATGGTTGTATCCTTGGATTTGGTCTTGCAATTTGTAGCTTAGATTATGTAATTGCTCCTAAAAATTCTTTGCTTGTGTTAAATTAGTGTTTATTCCTCACTATAAAAGAAAAAATATCCTCAAGGTTTAGGGTTTGCCTTGATAGCCAAGCTTGATCCAGAACCCTTTTCTGTAATGTAGTATGATCTGCATTTCGTTTCTTTTGGTGCATCCTTAATTTTGTAATTGTGTGCATGAAGGATCTATATAACTTTTGAAGTTTATTCTGTCAAGTATTGTTTAATAAGTCCTTTGGATTAGGTTTTCTGATGTCAGTTGTTTATGCCTACTGATATATGCCTCTGTATTGTTTGGTAGATGGACCCGAAGTTCCTGAGGAACCAGAGGTACTCTAAGAAGCACAACAAGAAGAGTGGTGAGGATGCGGTGGAGGAGTAAGATGGACCAGTTTCTGGTGATGGATGCGTCTCTTGTATCGCTAGGATCTACTGTTTTGAACTTAATCCACTGTTCTGTAAGGATATACCTGTTGGTACCTAAATTTCATCATGCTGGCTAGTTGGTTATGTGCGCCCAATTACAAACTGTTGGATTAGAAATGATATTTGCAGCTTTATGAGAATTGCTTTATACCTATATATGATTCTGCGGATTTGGTTGCTTGTTTGTACGTGCGCAATATTTTGTTGAGCTCTGTGTTTAGTTTAGTTTTTTTTAAACTCGTGTTTAGGATAGTTGGTTATTCATAAGAGCTGTACTCAGAACTCTAGCCCTGCTATTACTGGGCTCCCTCCCTCCTAATAGTGTCAACTTCCTAAATGTATCTTGTTCAAATGCTGGAACAATTGTTGATTGCTTGCGTACATGCTTGTGCCTATGGTAACTATAACTCGAGCTCGGGATCACTTAATCCCGGTGGGAAAAAACAATTTTCACATGGCAAAAAGTTCTGGAAAAGTCCCCACATGGGAATGCTAAATACACTTGAAAATTGTCGTACAAAAAACATGCATTCGTGTGCTGTGTAAAAAAAAAGTGTGCATAGTTAGTTGCTATTTTACCCTCTCGGTCCTCTTTGTCTGTGTAGAGTACGCGAACATATTTTTTTTCACGAATTTTGTAAAGCGCATATTGTATCCTCAAATAAACATGTGAGATTCTTTGAAACTTCAAAGCGTACTATTTGATTATTTCAAAAATAGTGTAACCTGAGCCCACGCTCTAAAAGTTCATGTCCCTGCAAAGAACTGGGTAACTAGTCCTGTGCAAGCGTACGCTCTTCTCCGCCTTTCCCACCCTGCCCAACCTAACATCCTTAGCGCTCCGGCCCATCGTGCGAGAGTGAGAGGTCGAAAACAGCTCCTCCATTGTCCGATGAGGCCAACCAACATCGGGAACCCGTTCTCTAGTTTTTCTCTGGTGCTATTGAGGTATTCTGAAAATTTTCAGTTTTGGCTTGCTGGTTAATTTATCTCTTGGATGGTGGTGATTCATGCTGAAGAACTGCCGACTGAAAGAATGGGCAGTTTTGGATGTCTAGATTCAGAATCACATGTCAAGTTTGGCAGAGATCACAAATGATGAATTAAGATGAAAGCCTGATGCCTCAGTAGTTAAGGTGTAATGATCTCGGCCGCTGCTGGAAGCAACTTTAACATACTGCAGTTTCACTTTAATGGGAAACTACTAACTACTCCCTATCTGAGATACTAACTAATAATCGTGTGCTCGATTTCAAAAAAATAAAAAATAATCGTGTGCTCAGTATATGAAAGGCTTGTGCTAATGAGTAATGACGACAAATTAACTGTAACTTTATTCTGCTATTACTACTCATTAGCAAGTCAGGATATTCACGGTACTCCTGAACTTCTACGTAGTACATAGTGGAAACGTGCATTCTTAGGCAAACTGTTATATATTTTACTCCATACTGATCAATTACACAGATAGGCGCAAACACACACAGTAGTACAAGTTTCACAAGCCACATCAGCGCAACAACACCAAGAGCAAACCATACCACCTCTGCGCGCTCGGAGCACCAACGAGATGCGAGTCTTTTTTTTAATATTATTTTTTATTCAAAATTTTAGGAATAATACCACATCTAAAAAAATTACAAAACTGGCCTCAATCGCCACGGGCGATTGGGGCACAACCGCCACGCTTCGTGGCGATAGGGGTCAATCGCCAGCCGTACCGATGATATTAAGTGCCATCGCCACGCGGGGTGGCGATATGGTGTAATCGCTATCCCTGGTGATGATAGGCAGTTACTCTCCGTAACTGTCAGAACACAGGACACTATAACCGTGGCGATAGCGCCTTGACTATATAATCAGAGGGGTCAATCGCCACGTCTACTGGCGATTTAAGCCCAATTGCCATCCCCAGTGGCGATTACGATCAATCACCACGCGGCTTGGCGATTCCATACTGAATCGTCGGTGTGGCTGACGATTGGCTCCTATCATCACAGTGTGTGGCGGTTACGCCCTAATCGTCAGGGCTGGTGGCGATTGAGGCCAGTTTTGTAACTTTTTAAAATGTGATATTATTTTTGAAATTTTTAAATAAAAAATTAATATTTAAAAGAAAAACTTAACGAGATGCTCTCCTTGTTATTCACTTGATCACACCGTCACACAATTTACCACAGGTGCATCACATGCATCGATCTTAGCAGTTGCATTGGTTGCACTTGCAGTTGGCGCCGCAGCTGCAGCCATGGCCAGCCTCAACGGACTCGGCGGCCTCCTCGAACCCCTCAAACTGCGCCTTCTCGGGCGTGACGCCGAGGATGACAGTGGCCTGGGTGCCGCCACTCTTCTCTGCCAAGTCAGGGTACATCTTGCTGCAAAAGGAAAACAAAAAATAATCAGTGCAACAAGAAATTCATCAGTGGTGTACTGGTGACACTAGCTAGGCCTGCAACTACAGTGATTACTGGAATGGTATCCACTGCATATTCACTGAAATAGTCAAAGTGCATAGCTTGGTCGAGTTTGAACAAATAGATTGATATTGTATAGCTTAGTGCCTCAGTTGGTTAGTTCTTTGGATGAAAAGAAAAGGAAGCACAAGTAGCGAAGGGAGCAGCTAGTATTAATTTGCAAGAAATAAGCATGCATACCCGCACGTGCAGCTTGAGCCGCAGTTGCAACCTGACCCACAAGTGCAAGACATCTTGTTAGCTGTAAGCTCGACTGCTCAAGATGAAAGGGGAAGAAGTGATTGGAGATGTTGAGCACAATTAATGCATAGGCTCGACTTCTACACCACTATTTATAGGGAAACAAGTAGTGCTCCAGAGGACGCTGTTGCAATTGCGTGCCATGATGCTATGCATGGGCTCCCTGGAATTGGTCTTTACGAGTTATCGCTCCTCCAATGGCATTTCTAACGATTAAATAAAGCATTCGATTTGATAAATTTATCCTTTGTGCGTCGGAGCCAGGATTTCAAGGATGTGTATTCGATGTTTAGAAAAATGGAAAACACTGTAAGAGCACGGCGGTGGATATGTGGAGCACGCAAGCCGCTAACACAAGTTCGATCATGGGGGTTGTATCGGGGGAAGCACATTTTCGAAAAATTACAAAACAGAGTTTTCAATGTATGAATAAGGCTAGAATCAAAGTAAATTACAAATTATTTGTGATGTGGCAGAAACTTCCAGACAAACTTTGAATTTCAAATTTGAACACAAACATTATAAAGGGACAACCAAAATATAAATGCTATCTCACACTTCTGTCATGGTGGTTAGAGGCTGGTTCAAATCTTCTGTTACTCGCATATTCTATATTTCTACGCTATTAATTGCAGGAGATACTGGAATTTGAACCTATGATTACCCGAGAAGTAGAACTGCAACCTTGCCACCAAGCGCCTAGAAGGTGCTAGTGATGTGACACAAAGTATATTGTGTTAAGATGTGGTTGCTTTCTGCGAAAGTAACAATGCATATTTTGACTTCCCCTCTCATCTTCTGATTACACCAACACGTTAGTTAATTAATTGATATGGATGTAAGACCTAATGAGAGAACACCATTTTACGTCATTTTGTATCTATTGACTTCGGCAATTGCCTGCCGGCAAGAAATGGGCCTTCTTTGTTCCTTTCGTCATCACCATTTCTTTTGCCTCAAAGGAACTAGCTTTCAGATAAATACGCATTTTATTCTGTACCCTGTACAAAAAAAAAGAAATCCGTAATGATGGCATAATTGAAATAACATCGACTTATTTGTATTTAGTTATTAGAAGGAAGTAGAGTGAACACAAGTACTTATAATCTATAGGGTATATAACTTAACTGTATTTTGCAAGTATGAGGTGTACTTCGAAAAGATATAAGCTGTCATGGATAAGTCCAATAACGGTGGAAATATAGAAAAATTGCACGTATAATGTTTGTCGGTGCAGCCTTGATTATTCATAACTATGTAAAAATGCCCATTATTCTTGTCAACTTCTGTTCATACGAAATGGGTTCACGAATGTAGTTGCAAGCTATTAGTTATATTAAAGCCGGGCGGCCTCCGAGCCCTCCCGTTCATGTGAGCACCCTAATTCTGGCGTAGTCGAGAGGGGCGTGAGGTGAAGTCGTGGAGCAACTCGCGCTGCTGAGTTGTTTCGAACCTATCGAGCTGCGTCGAGAATTAGTCGAGAGGGGGAGGAAATGGTTGTGTACTCGCATCGCATTGCATTTTCTCATGGCATTTAGTATTCATATGCATTGGAAATAAATACAATTGAAATTGATACTTTATTGATTAACGAAATAGTACAAGAGTTAATGAAACAACATTGTTACAAAAGAATAAAGAAAAAGAAAGAAAATTACATAATAAAATCTTTCTACCTATACATCATCTAACCTAACTCTCGAATCTTCAAATCTTCAAAGTCTTCAAGTCGGAGAAGCACCGAGAGCCGAAGGGGGAAGTCCTTCGGAAATGTAGGCGGTCATCCCGGGTCAGCGAGTATGGGTACTCGAGACCGTTGGGAATCGTGCCGTTGCTGTAGGAGGCAAAAAGTTTCTAACCCTATATTTTAAAATACGTGTGGTCTTATCGGCACAGTTCCGCCGACGTCCGCAGGGGTAGCTGCGGGGGCAAAATAGTGCCGATGACCTAGAGTAGATTCTAGTTTTCGAAAATAGTTTATAAAACATTTTGTTTTTGAAAATGTCCGAGGGCCACGTGGCTAAGACCCTCATTGGACGAAACCTAGTATGTTATATTAGGGATAAAAGAGGTGAGAAGAGTATTAAAATAATTTTATTTTCTTAATCTAAATTGCCTCCATGAGTTTTTATTTTGAAAAAGGAAATGATTTTAGAAATCAAATGAAAAGATAAGGGCAGCCATCCATATCTACCCATTTAGCCCACATGAATTGACCAAGGTCAATGCCCTTAGAAAATGAGGCAACAATCCATCAAATAGTACATCTAGTAGCCATTTCCTGCAATGTGAACTAAGGCAACAAGTGTGAACAGAGCAGCAGCCATCGAGTGAGTTCCCAGGCAGCCAACAATCTATCTCAAGTGAATGGCTTAGCCTAGAAGGCAACTAAATATCAAGTGAGGCAACCCACGTAACAACAATGAGCAAGCATGAGGTGGCCGGAGGTAATCATCATAGAGAGTTCAGGAACCCAGCAGAAATATTGAGAGGCAACTGAATAGAGCTAGTGCCACCGTAGCAGCACTAGAACTCAACTAGAACCAGCATTCAGTATCACTAGTAGTCAGCCATTAGAGCAACCGAGAGCCAAGCTCAAAGAGGCCAAAGCATAATCAGTATAGCAAGGATAGAGACTACCAGCAAGAGCAAGGGAGTCTCAAGAGGAGGATCACCCAGAGTATAGGAGAAGAAGGAACGAAGGAGAGTAGAAGAACAAGCCACTTAACCTGTACCACCATTCCAACCAAAACAAGGTAATGACCAATGATAGTATCCAACTCTGCATATATGTACACATGCATTTTAGCAAGTAATAGGACCCTCAGAACCATTGTTGCATCATAGGATTGAGAGAGGCATTGTAGAACCTGTTCTTATCATTTGGCATTAAAGAAATGTCCCAAACAAATCCTCAGCTAAGAGTTCATCACAGAGTTTTCGTAGGTAGCAGGGTAGTGTGTTCTGTTCTTATCAATTTTCAGGAATAATCTTTCAAGAATAGCAATCTGTTCTTATCAGGAAATAAACAAGAACAAGTGTAGTATATATGTTCTTTCAGTCAAATGAGCTGATATGCACGTACACATGAGGAAGCAAAAAAAGGGCAAACTAAGGTAGTAGTAGTTCTTATCTTAAACATAAGGAACTTTTAGTTGAATCGAATCACATATGCACTGGAGCTAAGGCCAAGTATAGTATTTTGTTCTTATCAATGTTAACATAACAGCCCAAGGTGAATATGTGTTCCTCAATTGGAAAACTGCTAGAGGCATGCATATATATATAAAAAAGCAGTAGTTTGTGCCATCAGATGAAGACCAGTTAATAATTTGTTTTTATCTCGTTCGATAACTAAGATTCTTGATCTGGAGTTTCAAATAAAGAATCAGTAGAAGATAGACCAAATTAAGGATAGCTTTGTTCTGTTTAATCAAGTCCAATGTAGTAACGTTTGTTCTTACCAACTAAGGCAAGATCACGCATATATACATATATGGGGGAAACAAGAGATGTTCAAGGCTAATAGTCATCTGTTCACATCAGTTTTAATAAATCATCACAATCAAAGCAACTAAAGAAGAACCCTAGATTAGAGAATTTGAGTGCAATTAAGCTAGCAAGTGAAGAACCCTAGAAATTGGGGAACTATTTTGGGTATGAACCCTAGAATGAATTGGGGGAAAATGGAGAATTAGAGAAGATAGAGGAGAGAAGTTAGGGATTTCTACCTGGAGGCGGAGCCTTATCAAGGTCGGCGCGGGTACCACGGCGGCCCGCCGCCGACGGGAGTGGGACTCGGCGGAGCTCCGGCGAGCCAGAGCTGCCACGCCAGGCCGCACGGCCTCCCGGGCAGCAGGCGGAGGTGGCGGCAGTGATCAGGGCGGCGGCGGTGCCAGACCGGGGTAAGGCCCGAGCCTTAGGGCTCGAGGCGGCGGTGCCCGGGGCCATGGGAGGTGGCAGCAGAGCGCCGGGCAGGCGGCGTCAGCTCGAGGGGAGGCGGCACGACCGGGAGGTAGCACGCCCGAGCGTGGGGCGGCGCCGAGTGGAGCGGCGCAAGGTAGCGGCGTGGTCACCTGAGGAAGAAAAGGAGGCAGGCGGCAGCAGCGCATGAGGGAGAGAGAGAAGAGAGAGAGTTGGAGAAATAGGGATTAGAGATTTGAGGGTTGGGTGAGAAAAGAAAAAAGAAAAGAAAAGAAGGGGGTTTTATGAAAATAAGGAAGAATGAGATGGGAAATAAAAGAGAAATAGAATCAAAATTTAGGCATGATTAAATAGAGATATGTGTATGCATAGGATATATATTCTTGTTTCTTTAGGGCAGCAAATAAAAAGAAACAAATAGAAATAGGGTTATAAACACATATATATATATATTTAGGTTGATGAATTATTCTGAATTGAACAAAATGTGTTATTCCCTAAGGAAAAGGCTAAATCCTAAGTTTTATTCTCTTAAGATCTTAACTAGCTCCTAAGTCAATAGAAATAAGCTAAGTATAAATACTAGGCTTTAAAATAAAGTAAGTCAAGTATTGGCATGTCAAAGTTTTGGTTATTCCCTTAAGTAATCATAAACCCTAGAATTAATGCTTAAAGAAATTATGTCTTAACTTCCTTAGAACATGTTGAGGGCATATCATGAGTCGCGCATGCATGTCATGGCATGTCATTTGCATTCATGTTTGAAATCCTTTGAATAAGTCCTTATCGGACTTTGTTATCTTTTGCTAGAAGCCGGAGTTCAGCAGTCAGGACCGTCGAACTCCACTACCTATCCGTTACCAGGCAAGTCCAGTTTCTTGTTCATGTCCGTTGAAACTGTTCTTCGATTTCCCTCTTGTCTATAACATGCACTGAAAAACTACTTTCTAAAGATGAATCAACTGTTATTTTGTTTTGAATCGCCAGTTTTTGGGTGATCGCTTGGCGGGTGGTGAAATCCTGGTATGGGTGCAGTTTGGCACAGTTGGGAAGGTAGATTTCATCACACGGGAAAGTCTCATATAAGGTTAATGCAACCAATGATCGATTGTGCTTAAGGGCCGTAGTGATCGCGCATACCACATACCCTGTATGGGCGGGGCTGAGCTAAAGTACCCTTTACCCTAGGTCTATACCCCCCTGGGAACACAAGGCCTCGGTATTGGGATCGGTACCGGGAAGGTAGTATGGCCGCGAGCAGCTTACTACTTGAGGATGTAATTGGGCCGTCGCGCTACTTACATCAGAATTATGATTGGAGACCGGTAGTCCTCAGCCAGTTGGGGCGGGACTGCGACGCGGGGTATAACCGAGCGGGCGGAGAAACGGCTCTGTGATTTGCCGGTCTGGTAGTGCATGTGACGACATGAACTCCAGGACTATTGATCGTTTGTGGGTACAGTTGTGCACCTCTGCAGAGTGTATTGAATCGTGGCATTGTCACTCCGTGTTCCCGGTTGGAACTGCGAACCCGGCAAGAAAGGGATTCATCGGGAATCCTAGCAGCTTGTGAGACATGAGATCATTAGTCTCTTTAATTAAAACTTGACTCTCTTACCCTCTCCACCTGCATTGCTTTTGAGAGAACGTTGTCGTTCTCAGTAGTTAGTGCATCAAACACCTCTTTGCTATTCCTGGACTTGTTGAGTACCTTTTGTACTCATTCCTCTATCTAATTCCTTTGAGTAGATTGTGAGCCGACGACAGAGGAGGAGGTGATCTACGTCGAGGTCGACGATGAAGTTCCTGAAGATCAGCCGATGACGAAGGAGGACGAAGGCGTCGACTACTACGTCGAGTTCCGCGACGAGGACAACGCCGAGTAGAGTAATAGGTCGTAAGAGTGGTTAGGTGTAGATAAGACTTTTGCTGTAACCAAACAATAACGGTTTTAAATTCCCCGTACTTTTGGGAATGTGTTGTAAGACATATGTTGGATTTCGAGTTTGTAAATTATGTTTGTATCATATGGACCGCTGCAATGCTTCTGTCGTGCCACTCTGTCACAGTTCACCCGCGTGCCTCGTCCATCCGATGCGGGGGCGGACGGCCGGGATCGGCGCGGGCGGGCGCACTGGCCGCTCGGGCTG